>JAPYZL010115844.1:0-15189 GCA_030522825.1 Platygaster orseoliae
TGAGTTTCGCGAAAAGTTGTAGAGGACTTTTAGTCTTAGAAAAATCTGAAGAAAATTCATACAAATTATCGTCCGTAGTTTTTGATACACCCGTATACAATTTGAACAAAATGAAGAATTTCGGAAGATGTTCATAACTTGTGTAAATTGTTTTTATGATCATATTTCTGAAAAAAATTTCTTTTTTATAAAGAACTGAAATACTTGAAAAAAGTTAAATAAAGATGAAAAAATTTGATAAGACGGACCATTTTCATAAAATTTAGAAAGTTTTGAATAGTTTGAATTGTTTTAAACTTGAAAAATTTGTTTAAATACAAAAAAGATTGAAAATTTTAAAGATCGTCAAATATTCTGAATATTTTGAGAGATTTAAAAAAACATAAATAATTTTTCAGATTGTAGAAAATTTTGAGATTTCCGTAGAACTACAAAAACCATGTAATATTTTTGAAATTATTTAAAATCAAAAAATATTTTACTGTACGGAGATATAATTTTTAAAATTGAAATTTCAAAATAAAATTTGGATTTTTACGAAATGAAAATCCGAAGAAACAATAGTTTGTAAATTGATGCATTTTTCCAGATGAGCTTGTGTTAAAATTATTTGCCTCAAATATTTAAAATTTTAATGATTATGAAATTTTGCTATTTGAAAAATTCACATTATGAAAATTTTGTTTCCCACCTTTTTTTGCAAAATTGCATCTAAAATAAGAACGCCAAGAATTTTCATTTCTCAAATCTTCAAATAAGTTTCTCAAAGCCACATTTCTGTTTCAAATTTTCAAAATACCTGAAACTGTTTAAAAATATCTTTATACTATCAAAATCTTGTTCTTTTTTTCTAAAGTATCTCATTACCTTCATAAATGAAAACTTTCAAATTACACTTATAATCGGATCATTTTACAGCAAGATGAACTTCCACAAAAAGCCAACGATATTGAAGGAGATGACATGGAAAAAGTGACAGTAACTGTTTACTATGAGAGTCTTTGCCCAGATTCTAAAAACTTTTTTACAAGTGAACTTTTACCAACATATATGAAGATACCGCAGTATATGAAAATAAAATATGTGCCCTATGGAAATGCACAGGTATTTTAAATTCTTCTCTAATCGCATAATCTATTTTCCAATCAATTATTCAATTTAAAAAAATAAAATAAATCAGCACTCTTATAAGGAACATTTATGCATTCAAACAGTCAGTGATGTAAAACTTAGAATTAATAAATCAGTTTATAGTCTACTTGGTCAGTTGTGCCATGAAAATTTCAGCTTTCACAATTTTTTTCGAAAGAGCGTTGCCCTCATTACGTGCATTCTGCTGTCCAAATCGGTATTATTGCCAGAGAGTGATAGTTGTAATTCTATCATTGTTCTCTGATCTATTTTCAAAGGTGGCATTTTATCTGAACGTTTTTAGATTTATCTCTACTTTTTCATACCGAAAATTATTCAATAATCAGTTTTAGGATGGTTCAGAGTTATAAATTTTTCTATTATAAATTACTAGCTAAACCGGCGCGCTTCGCTGCACAGTTTGGAAATATACAACTAAAATTAGAAAATTTTATGAAAGTCGGATAATTAATAATCATTATATTTATTGATCTTTTTGATTTTGGTGTTTCGTCTAAATTTATCTGATTTTTAACTATATGAGTGTTTATTTGTTTATTTAACAAATCTTTATTTAACATGTTCATTTAGCAAAACACTGATATTTGTTAATATTTTGTAAAATTTCGAGATTTTGTAACAATTTAAGATTTTTAAGTAACATATAGTAACATTTTGTGATAAATTGTAAAATTTTGTGAGACGTTTGGTGACATGTTGTGATTATGTAATATCCTGTGACATGTTGTGATTTTGTGATATTATGTGACATTTTGTGATTTTGTAATATTCTGTTACGTATAGTGACATGTTGTGACATTTTGTAGAATGCTGTGATATTCTGTGACATTTTGTGATATGTTTTTACATTGTGACATTTGTTCATTTTGTGACATTGTATGGGTGTGTGTGTATTTCTGTGTGTGGGGGTGTAGTTGGGGGAGTAGGCCCATAAGTCCGTTGAAGCAAACATGCCTATAACTTTCCGACGAACGTGATAAATAACTGCAAAATTTCAGAACGTTTCATGCAGTAGTTTTGAAGTTATAGGCTATTTTTACTTTTTATTGTACACACAATTATATTATTCATGGTTATTAAACTTTTATCAATAACAATAGTTACAACTTATTATATCGGGAGAAAGCAGAAATATATTGAATTCAAATTTTTGAGTTATCATTTCCAACAGTAATCAATCGTCAACAGCAAATTGGATGATCTTAAAATCTTAAATGATTTGACTGAGGTATTTTGTTTTTTTGTAAAATTATGTATTATTAAAAAATATTTCATATTAGAGGTATGTCTAATAACTCTAGGACTATAAAAATAAATATATGATAATTTATTGATAATTAACATTAATAAGTAACTTTTACCTTGTAACTGAAAAACTTTCTTTACAATAATTGCAGCATTTTTAAAACTTGTATTGCGCAAGTAATCATGGATTAAACAGATATCAGAAAAAATGAAATTTTCAGACTATGAAGGATGGTGATGATTACAAGTTCACATGCCAGCACCAGGAAACTGAATGTATAGGAAACATTATCCATGCCTGCTCATCGGAATACATACAAAAACCAGATATATTACTCAAGTACTTAACGTGCATGATACAAAACAACATGGATCCCTTCGGTATCATGAAAAGCTGCGCAAAGCAGTTTAGTATCAAGTTTGACGAAATACAAAAATGTGCAGAGTCTCCCATGGGCAGAGCATTGTTAGCCAAATATGGCAATATGACGCACAGTCTTATCCCAAAAGTTTCATTTATACCAACAATCACATTAAATCAGGTTTGTAAGTTAACAAGTAACAATATTGAAAATTCTGGCATATTTTAACGAAAGCAATTTTTTCAGAGCTCGGAAAATCAAGTGGAAATCTTGAAAGATTTATTGGAACAGGTGTGCCTGAAATTGCAGAATCCTCCCACAGCCTGCAAATAACTTGCCGAACGAGAAATAAAACTATATCATTATTCATCAAAATTGCCTGGTGCAATTTTGATGAAAAGCGAAAAATTTTTTGAGCATTGTAAAATACTTCTAAGATTTACCTGTGAATACGCAACTGTGATATATCTATTTAAATGGGATATATTGTTTTATACGTAATTTGTACAGAAACTTTTGAGTATAATTTACTGCTGTCACGATTTTCATAAACAGTTGCAAACACTTTGGGTAGATTTTAATTCCTAGAGTTTTTTTTCCTCACTCCCCTTTGTCCTACATCTACATTTTAGATCCTGTATTTACATATGTACATAATTGTAAATGTATTGACGTTTAGAATAAATATTGTGTGTTTGAAGACAAACTTTTTTTATTTTCCATCCCTTTTTTTTGGAACTTGTACATTATTCATTATTCAATGTACAATAATATTTTAAATACCGGTAACAAAATCATGAGTACTCGAATGCATACATCCTGATTTATGTAAGAATTCTTAATTATATTCAGGACCCAGTTGCATGTTGTTCAGTTTTTCGCTGGAATAGAACCCAGCTCTGACTTGTCTGCCACCAAAAAATCTCCCGTTTAAATCAACCACAGCTTTGATGGCACTTTCGATTCTTTTGAACTCAACGAAAATGCGGACTGTTTCTTCGGGTACCACTTTGGGAACTTCGTAGATGATTACACGATTCACGTCACCGTACTTTGTGTTGCATTCATCTATTACCTCAGGTTCCAATTCTTCGTCTACTTCTCCTGGACCAACCATGTTTCTCAGAAGAACGACCTTGAAAAAAAAGCCATTACCATATAATATATATAATTTATAAAAAATGAACACGAATATGTACTTTGCTGGGGCATTTCATGATTTCGGTGATACTCGGCTCTTCTACAACTGCCGGAGGCGCGTTTTGTGTAGATCCCGCATTTGGCGGAGACATAGGTACTGGAGGTGGAGGAGGCATAAGCTGTTCTTTCTCGCCCACAATCCGGCCACCTCGCTTGCTCGTTTTTTCAACTTGAAGTGCAACGGACATACCCTGCTCTTTTTTTCCCAAACCTTGGCCTTCTTTGAAACCATATTTAGCCATTATCTTGGCGGCTACTGAAGATGTTGAATAAGAATTTGGAGCTGAGCGAGGTGGTAAAAGTGATGGAATACGGGGAGGAGATTCTTGTAAAGATGGCGGAGGCGCGATTGCTGCACCACCAATAGAGTTTCTGCTCATTGTTCGGTCTTCCTCTCTTTCAGGAGGAACCATTGTAGGAGGCATGGCCACCTGAACAAAGAAAATAATTTTTTAAGGACTGACTTTCAAGTACGAAACAAAACTCAGAGAGATTTGGAATAACTAAAATTAATTTCAACGTTTTTTCACTTAGTTATATGCAACTACGGACGTAGGCAGGGGGGGGAGGGGGCGCTGACCATCCCTAAATGTTCATGAATCAAAAATTTTTATTGCTCAAGTCAGAGGCGTATGCAGAAAAAATTTTCAGAGGGAGTTCGAAAAACAATATATACATATATGTCCTTCAGGGTTTTATAATTTTTAATCCTTGAAGATGTGGTTACGAGAGTAGGATTTTCCAATTTTTTTCGAGTCAAAAGTTGCATATTTTTTCATGTTTATATTATATGTAATAGAATTCAATTTTTATGATTTTCAATTAGCTGAGTTGAGAACTTTTTTTTTCTCATGCTTTTAGTGTTTTTTCACAACCTGACAGATTTTATGATTTTATTTTGGATTTTTCTGCATCAACTTTTTAAAGATTTTTGAGAAAATCATAGTACATAGATTTAGTATTTAATATGCTATATTATTTATTATTTATCATTGTCAACAATATTTAACATTTTTATTGCTTTAAAAATGTTTAGATAGTCAAATATTTATAAATATAATTTCATTTCAGAAAAAATTCTTCTTGAGTTATAATAATTATTATTTTGAGTTGGAAAAACTACAAATTCTATACTTGTTTTGAATTTTACTGATTTTTTCAATTATAATTGTTATTTTTATGAATTATTTTTTTATCATTTTCATTTTCGTCTATTTTTCGTAAAATAATATTTTTAAGAAAATTTTCTTCATATAGTTTTTGAGTATAAAAAGATTTTACAGTATTTTTCGCATTTTTGTCTATTTACAAAAATCAAAAGGATTTTGAAGTGTTTTTTTAGATTTCTAGTATTTTCCTAGATATTTATAAATTAAATCTAAAAATGATATGCTCTAGAGTGCAAAAATCGATAGATTTTTGATAATTTCATAGGTTTTGAAGATAATAGGGAAATTCGAAAAAAACTTGTAAATCCACTTTAGACGTAAACTAAAGAATTTTAAAGAAATGAACGCGTATTTTTTCTTTTTTTGATACACTGAAAATTGCTAGAGATTTAGAGGTTTTAAAAAAATGATGTGACGTCACCGTCCATATGAAAACATTAGAAATTTATATGGATCTTGACGTCACACCCCCCACTCTAGATTTTTAAAACCAGGGGGTCCTAACTCACCTATTCCCACAGCAGAAAAAGAATCTCAGTGGCGCCTCTGACGGTCAATAGTTTAAACTCAAGTACCCCGGCAGGTGATTGGCGGAGGAGAGAAAGCACGAGAGAAACAGAAGAGAGCGAGAGCGAACATTCCTTTACAAGATTTCGCCTGAGTTAGGACCCCCTGTTTAAAACTTCTGTATCTCCTGTAGTTCTCAATTAATTAACAAATGAAAAAATACGTGCCAATTTTTTTCAATTATAAAACAGACGTATACAACAGAATTTTTTCATCAAGTTCCCTATCAGGTCTACATTAATTTTAAGTATTTTTTATGTATCTTTTGAATTTTCTTTTGTTTTTAGTACTTATAATAATTTTTATCGTTTGCTCTTATTTTTATACATTGCCATTTGTGCAGATTTATCAAAAACGCATTTTTTTCATAAAATGCAATAACTTTCAGTATTTTTTAGAAATTTTATGACGAATAATTCTATGGTATTGTTTTAAATTTCTGTCTTAATTTTTTACAACTTGATTTCTTACTTTCAAAGTTTTTAGATTCTTATAATATTTCAGTAGATTTAGGTATTTTTTTAAAAATTGGTAATGCAGTTTTTTATATCGAATCTCAATTTCGTTTATCAAATTCTTACCATAATAGTAAGTCATATTATTATTGTAATATTAGTCATATATATACCTCAACATAATAAGACATAAATAAATGATATCGCTTTGTGATTCGGTCAATGACGAAAATTTTTTGCCCCTCCCCCACCTCCCTAAATAAAATCCTAGCTACGTCCTTGTATGCAACATGAATATTATGACAATCCTTGAAGCCAAACAGAGCCAACTCATAAAAACAAGTAACAGTAAGTTTAAATTTTGTACATTTTTCTTTTATTTTTAATTTATCAACAGATTTCTCTTGGTTCTTCAAATCAATTGTCTACAGTCCTCGGTTTCACCTTACATCGTCAACTTTAGTTACGTCAAAACAGGCAGTTCCAGATCTGACAATATTATACTATTAAATCATATTGGCATATTTGCAATAATTGGTTTTTCTAAACTTTTATTTTTTACTTAAAACATTTCGGGAGAGAGGGTGTGCCCCTTATTTTACTACGTCACTGAAAAGCTTGACGAAGGGGGGTGATTCAAAGACCTGTTACTAGATGGCTACTCAGTTGCTTTGTTTCACATGCAAAATTAAATGCCCAGTGAATATAACACGCGTGTCTTTTTCGAACGGTAATGTAATGAAAGTTATATTTCTTGACAATTTTATCTAGAAAGGATTCGGAGTTCCGCTCCGAATCTGCGATTTAAACCCAAACATAATCTGACAGGGAGAGATTGGCGAGTGCAATAATTCAGATAATGCATATTGAATTATTAAGTGGCACCTATGTGTCAATATGATTGTCGCCCTCTTCATGCATTTCCATGTGTATGCATCGGATTGAAAATGGAAATGCAAGAAAAATAGTGAAAATTGTAGGTAGAAACTCTATTGATATTTAGGGATGCTACTCGGAAGGCAAAGTATCGATACCTAGGGTATTGCGATACCCGAATTCGAGTATCGATACTAAATATCAAAAGGCAATAAAGTATCGATACCTGTAAGTATCAACTGATACTTGCACACATCATTCATTTCAAAATAAAATCGTTAATCTATAAACCTAAATAACATTACTTTTAGAAAATAAAATAATGTCGAATAAATTATTGTCAACTAAAAAATTTTGTATAAAAAAGGCGGAATTCTTTTAAAAAACAGGAATTTGTTATAAAAATTCCGGTTTTTATAAAGTCGACCTTCAAAGTTTTTACAAAATATATGATAATATATATAACAAATGATACTGTAAGTATCGAGACCAAAAGTATCGATACTAACAGTATTGCTCTGATGTGATATCGATACAAAAATACCCGATACTTGAAGGAAAGTATCGATACCTCAAAGTATCGACTCGGTATCGGACATCCCTATTGATATTATACAATATATGTAATACTATTATGAGTTTTTGTTGTGCCTATTTTTGTGGAATTCACAGTACGATATTTTATTCGTATTTGTGTAATAATTAACGTCAAAAGGTCCAGTTATATGTATAAATAAAATAATATTTTCAAATCAATAAAAAACCTAAATGAATTTTCAAAAAATACATATAAACACAAATTTTCTGTTAGAATTTTCAACCACTTAAAACAATATTTCTAATTTCCAATTGTTTATTATATTTATAATAAAATTTTCAATATTTTCTCAAGTGGAATTATCAGAATGGCAAAAATTTTTAAGGTTAATTAATCAACTTTAAAAAATCATTACACCTCTTCAGATAGTCCAGTGAGAATCATTCCTTCATTCTTAAAAATACTGAAAAAAATCTAGACATATCCTATATTCTAGACTAGTCCTTGATGTATACAAAAAAAAAAAAATAATAATAATTTTATACATTGGAAAATTCTTCATAATAAATGGGAGTTTTAGAAAAATCGATATTAACTGAAAATATTTCTTTAGGGGTTCTGAACAATTTTCAAATGATCCAAAATTCAGAAAAAAAATAGTAATAATTTCCCACATTGTTTCACAACTTTCAACTAATCACTTAAACATTTTAGATAATCAATTGGAACATTATTGCATTCTCAAAAGTATTGGACAAAATCTTCACAAATTCAAGATTCTAGGCTAGTTTTCACAGAAAAAAATCCATTAAGAACATTTTCAAAATAAATGGAAAACCCATAAAAATCATTGATAATATCTGAAATTTTCTCCTTTTACCTTGACAATCTTTTCAGTAAATTCAGAATTAAACAAACAAAATTGTAAAAATGTTGAAAATTTTTTGTTAATCTTTGATTAAACCTAGGAATTTTTCTTTTCTCAATAATTCTTATTTATATCAGAACTCAAGAAAGAAAATTGTAAAAAATTTCCTCTGCTTAAAAATTCATAACCCAAAAAGTATTCATTTCCCCGTTACAAAATTTCAATAATATATGTGACACGATTTAAGAAAAAATACCTTAGGGTACCGATCGTTTAGGCACATTATCTGTCTCAAAGGCATTGGAAAGTAGACCTAGACGATTTGTACCCTAAGGTATCTTTTCTCAAATCGCGTCACATAGAACCTTGAAGAGAATTAGAAAAAAAAAACTAAGGAAAAAAATAGTATTTTTTTTCAAACTTAAGTTGTTTCTAAATTTGGAAAATTTGTTTATAAAAATAACTTGCGACAACTTTTTATCAAACGCCATTAAAAAAATATAGGGTCGACTACGTATCAAGTTGATTTTTTGAATTTTTCTTTTAAATACTTTTTTAATAATACATAATTAAAAATTGTTATTTCTTTGAAAATACTACTATTCCAATATTATCTCGCTAATTTTGCGTTTCATACTAAAAATTAAAAAATGTTCATAAATATTTTCATACCAAGAATTGAAAAAAATGTATTTTATGCAACAAAAATTTTGGTGGCAAATCTCTTATAGAATTACCCTAATGTATAATTATATAAGTGACATAAACCTCTTCTATTCGTGTTACACTATCCCTTCGTCGTTTTCGAACTTCATTTTCTTGGTCATGTTCTCTGTCACGCATATCTCTCAACTCTTTCACGACTTTTTCGTATTCGTTCGGCCATAGCGGATCATACTCATTTGTAACATTCCAGTCATATTCTCCAACAATGGTAATATTGATATTGGTTGCTGTGCTTGAGTTCCCGGGAACAAATATATTTCCCGTCGCTTCGTCATCTCGGGTCGACTTTGATTTTAAGTCTATCACGGGTGCCAGAACAGTGAATGTCTTCCTTGCTTGCTCTCGTTTTGGCTGGAAATTAAATTTGAAAGGAACATTTTTATGCATTTCCTCAGTGATTGGAATGGAAATGAATAATTATTTTTGTTTTTTATTAAATCTTTCCTAAGTTTGAAATCATAACATTCCTTGTGATTAAAACAAAAATTTGTAAATGTGTAGGAAACACAAAATATTTTATTTACTAGAAAAAAAAAGAACCTTATACTCTAATGTAAGTTTTCTAATGGTTGAGGTTTCTAATGTTTTAATATTTCTTTGTAAAAGATTATAATATTGTAATATAATATGTAATATAATGCTTGTAACAGATTGTGAAACTTCTAATGTAAGTTTTCTAATGGTAAAAGTTTCCATGTTTCAATTTTTTTTGCAATAGATCATAATATTGTAATAAAATATGGAATAGAATAATTGTAATAGGTTGTGAAATTAAATATTTTTTTCAATGAAACTTAAAATTTTTCCACAATTTTGCAGAATCTCAAAAAGAATTTATAAAATTTGAGTAAGAATTTTCCAAGTCATTAAGAAATTCATAATTGAGATTTTATAACAAATTATTCAAAAGTAAAAGTCACAATTTTGAAAATTTTTTCGTCAATCCTCAATTGATATTCAGAAAGTTGAAATTTTACACTTTTATTCAAATGTTTCAAATTTGATTTTTCAATGAACATACAAAAATAAATGAACAAAAATTTTTAAATTCAAGAATATAACATTTTCAATCTATAAATTTCAATTGAAATATGTGAATTCTGAAAATAACAAATTAGAATAGTAAAACATTCAATAAAAAACCATTTTAGTTGAAAAAGAAAAAAAAGGCATAATTATAGTGCAAAGCAAAAAATCTCTGAAAATGTAAAGATTCAAAATTAGGGTATAAAACCTTTGATTAAGGAGATTAAAAAAATCGAACAATATAAACTTCAGACAAATGAAAAAGAAAATTATAAAAGTAAAAATTAAATATGATCATTTACTTGAAATTTTAAGGATTAACAGTTTAATGCGTTATTTTGAAAAATTTTCATTAAAAGTGAAAAAAGTGGTTAGTGAAGTTTAAGTTTTGAAACCTTGTAAAAAATTGAGTTTTTGGGCTAGAAAAGTATACGATAGCTTAAAATAAAGCTAAATGATTCTAAATTAGGTTCAAAAAGTGAAAACACAGTTTTTTCATTGTTTTTTTGGGAAAAATTGGCACTTGAAAAAATTGACGAACTTGATGTTTGTAATCCATTTTCGGCTAATTATTATTGCTATTATCATTATTGCTATTATCATTATTGCCATAAATACGCTTAATTTTATAATTATAAATTTAAATTAATTATATATTCCAATTATTTCAAAATAAAATAAAAAATTTTAATAATATAATACACATTATTATTGCTCTTAATACATATTTGAAATAAATAAAATTCTTATAATTATGAAATACAACTAAATTAGTTATCAAAATATGAAAAAATATCTTCGTGTTGATTTATTTTCAAATTTATGTCAAAAACTATCTCTGAAATTTTTTTTCGTTCTCCATTATAAGAAACTTTTCCAAATAAAAAATAGTGTCATTATAAGAAACCTGGGTTGTTGCTGCTTTCTTCAATTGTAGTTGAGATTGCAAAAGCTTTATTCCAGAAGACCATCCAGCGACTTTCTCTGCTCTGTGTTTGTCAAAATCGTCGTATAAGGACATTTTGAAGGAAATTTAAACTTTGAACTTTAAAGAACATGTACTGTTAGTTTTTATATTTGTATCAATTATAATAAAATTATTTTTTTTTAATCCAACCTGTAGAAAGTCAAGTAAAACAACCAAAACGATAAAAACTTTGGATAGGTGACAGTCTGTGACAAACTGACAACAAACATGACAAATAAATATGCCCCATTATTTGTTGCCCTATTTGTGACGTGTTATATATGGGCTTTGTGTTTCGTGCATTCCCGTATATGTAACTAGATCTGTGATTAACACGTATTTACTACGAATTATCAAGCAATTTTTAATTCTTAAAATTACAAAATACAAAATCCATTGTCGAAAGTCGAATATTTCATTGAAATGAACCAAATTGAATTCTTAAAGTGAAATTTCAAAATGAAATTCCATTCGACAAAATATTCAAATTCAAATGCTCCGGCCAACTTCAGGGGATCACAAGGATCACAAGTTTGAAATGAGCGTTCAACATGGCCGAACCAACTCTCTTTTTTGCCTTTTGACTCTTGTGGATATTAAAAGAATAAGTATTAGATATTCAAAATGTAAAATTACGAGATCTAATTTATATGTCTAAAAAATTAATCTCCCTACAGTCTCTAGGTACATAATTGCCCGGCATTTATAAGAAAGCGCGCCAAATTTAGTTGCTGACAAGGCCTCGAATTCCAGGTACGTTAGTCTTGCCGAAGGCATTTTCATCCAATCAGAGAGAGGCTTTCTCAGCGAACCAACCTGATTCACCCCTTCTCCCTTGAATCGCGCACAGTTCAACCTGTTCATTATCGTCAGTGCGGTGTCGCTAGCGTCGACAGTTCTCGAATCTTGAACGCGATTGGCCAGTTTGCCGACTACGCATGTATTACTGTCTCGTTTGACGATTTTCGTTTTTACAAATTTTCGGTCGTCCCGTTGACAGGTAATTTTCTCGAAATTGCGTTTCGCTTTCCATGAAACCGTTGTTTCGGCTTTTTCCCTCTCATTTTCTCAACTTTCCCCGATTCGTGAGTTGGTTCCAAGGCTGTCCGAGGCTTCTCTCGACCACAGGAAATGAGTATAGAAGCAAATAGCGCTAAATAGCACCAGCCATCTTGCAGTGAGTTTCGGCTCGTGTCGACACTTTTCTGTCTCAATTGCCGCTTTGCGTCAGTTGCATCTTTTTCATATTTCGAAGTGTCATGTGTTTTTTATCGCGTTCCTTTTCCATTGCCTTGTCAAAACCCGCCAATTCCCCGTAAGTGTGTTACGTACGTGTGCAGTGCTGTGCCCTGATGTGGTAGATCCTCGCATTTTTTCGTCCTTTTCTCGTTTTTGTTCTCTCCGTTGTTCATCCTTGTCGAATTCATCGAACGGAGAGCCGACAGAGGGCTCGATACATTTTTCATACGGGACGCGCTGTTTTCCCCGCACAAACAAAAAACGCAAATTGTCAAAGGGTAAAAAGGCGTTTTCAGGGGTTTGGTTTGGTTTGGTTTGTTGAGTCGAAGAACTGTGACCGCGTCGCTTGGCGTTGATTTTTTCGTGGCATGTATTTTTATGTTTTTTGAAAATGATTGGTGACGAGCACGTTTCCGTGGACTTCGAAAAACGATAATGATTTATTTCGAGGTCCATGGAAACATATTTCATTCAATTTTCATGATTGTTGTAATGGAAACAAATTTTTTTATACAGCCTTCTTTTCAAAAAATAAGAAAAATGTTATTACTGTATCAAATATTTGTATATTTTCTTTATAAACTAAGTTACTAAAATGTGCAAAGTTTGAATAGTTTTTGCAATTTTGTATTTTGTATCTATTTTTATTAAGCGAAATACACCGCAAAAATAAAATTCAGACTACTAAAATGGTTATTAATTGAACTTTCATTTCAATTCTTAAAAAAACGTGGATGAATTCATTTCTGGAGCAAATTATTGGTCAATGCTTTTGAGGTTATGTTGTCATTTAACTATGTGTCACAAGGTGGCATGGTTATTAAAAAATAATGTAACTTTGGGTTTGAGAAAATAAATTTTTCGAATTCACGAAATTAAATATACTTTATTCATGGTGTAAAATTTAGGAAATTATTTTTTATTACTTTTGGTCAATTGATTAATGTTTTTATGAATACCATGGTTCGAGTAGTAATTTTTAGAATGAATTTCTTATTTTTTTAACAATAAGTTTACCAATGATTCGAAATTTTTGATTTTTGTAGAAATACAATACAGTATTCAAAATTATGAAACACTATCCAAATTCACTGTATTGAAAATTCACTCTGATTTTGAATTTAAACGATTATTTTGCTATGAAATATAAAGTCCAATTTTTAATATTTTTTGTACAGGCAATACTGTTTTCTTACAGTTTTTTTTAGTAAATATTTCTTTTGTTCACCTTGTCAAAATTAAAATAAAAAATCAATATTGTTATGAAATACTTTTGTTTTATTTATCATTTGATTTTTAGTAAATTCATTGTAGTTTCCAAAATAAATTGCATTATAATATAATTTTTTTATTCATTTGAGAGTACTCTTATATGATGGCAATTTTTTGGAATTTAACACAAGAAAAAATTTCAATTTTTTTGAACGTGGTTTTGTTGTTTGTTCGCCTGTTAGCTACAAAAAAAATATATATTCTTGAGAAAATTTTCATTAGTGCCTGCTGCATCCTAGTAAAAAATTTTTGAACAGCACTTTTTATCCTTTTACTAAAAATCAGAGTTTATGATTCACACGATTTTGAAAATTGTACTGAAGTGAAAAATGAATTGTAATCTTTTTTCAAATTCATAGTAGTGTGATTATTGTCCGAATATTTAAAAATATACATTCATTTTGTAGTTGAAGGCCTAATAAATCAAAAAAATGTAACTGTTCAAAAAAAATTTTAATTTTTCTTGTGGTGAATTTCTAAAAAATTGCCATTACATAAAAGTACAATAAATAACAATACATATACCTACTATACAAACCATTTAATATTTTTAAATGTTTATGTATAAAAACAGTACAGTATCAAAATTAATATACAATATTTATATTAACTTTATTTGGAATTCACTTTGATTTTAAATCACAACAATCATTTAACTATAAAATCAGAAGTCTTATTTTTAATATTGTTTTGTACATAAAAATTAGTTTACTTATAGTTGTTTTTTTTTTCTAAATATTTCCATTTTTTACCATGTCCAAATTTATTTCAATAAACAATAGAATTCAAAACTTTTTTTCCATAATTCCTAATTTTTTTTATATTTGTAATGTTCAGGAACTTTGGCTATAGTTTAAGAAATTTTGATTGTTGTATTTTGAATCCATTCTATTTAAGGCAGGACAAACTTTTATTGACTTTAAATACTTATTTACTCAGTTTAAATTTTTTTCTGCCAGTTCGTAATATTTGTCCAAATCCTTTAACACACTTCTTTAATATAGGCAGGTAAATGGCACTATCTTGGTTTTTTCTTAAAGTTAGACGTTTTTGCATAAACAGCAATCAAACAAATTTTTATAAATTTAAAGAGATAATTTAAAATATTACTACTCTCTTGCTTGTATTAAAAAACTGTGCAAAAATACTGCAAATTCGCGAGATCAACCTTGGAATTACAATTTGCTAATTTTTAAATGGCTTGTCCTTTCATAATTTTTTTAAATAAAAATTCTATCTTTTCTTATCCAATATTCTTTTACCTGACACGGCCTTGAATGAGGAAATTAAAGAATTCATGTTTCTTATCTGGTCTAGGAATTAATTCGTGCAGTTTTTAATCAAAAATTAGAGCTTATTTTAAAAACAAAATGAATGGAATATCTTAATGAAAGTATTGTCCATCGCCAGCCACTACTTTCTCCCATCCTTCAGGCAATTTACGGATTCCGCGTCGAAAAAATTCCTCACCTTTTGAAGCGATCCATTCAGAGACCCATTTTTCGATATCTTCTAAACAAGTGAACC
>JAPYZL010115845.1:0-15202 GCA_030522825.1 Platygaster orseoliae
AGTACCAACATAACGCCACCAAAAGATCAAAAATCGAACATACGTAGCCCGCGAAAATTCAAAATTCGCGATACTTTTTGAACAAACCTCGTATTTTTCGGAGAACAATTTGCCTATAGATTTCTACACTCTTAGAATTATATCTTATTTTAAGATGCAACAAAATCAACCCTAATAACTTGATTTTTATAAAAAATCGCCAAATCTTTATATAAAGCTTCGTTTCTATAAATCGATTTTATAAAAACTTTATGAAAAATTTTGATTTTTATAAAAACAGTTTTATAAAAAATTTCGGTTTTTATGAAAATAGTTTTGTAGAAAATTCTATTTTTATAAAACAAAGTTTATAAAGTTTCGTATCTAATAAACAATTTTATAAAAGTTTTATTAAAATAAAATTTTGATAAAACTGTTATTGTAAAAATCGATATTTTTTATAAAAAGAGTTGTATAAAACGGACATTTTTTTATAAAGTTTTTGTAAAATAAGTTTATAAAAAACAGAATTTTTTTAAAGATTTTTATAAAAATCACAGTTACTAGGGAAGGTCCGACTTGAAATTTAAAGATTGCCCTAAATTTATGCTATATTCTCGATTAATTTAAAATCTTTAATTAGATAAGATTCATCATAATTCGAAGAAATAGTCAAATTCTTGATTCAAGACATATCTTGATTTCAGACGTGCATGCTTGAAAATAAATTTTAACATGCCTGAGTTTCAGATGGTATTTGAATTTCAAGTTTTGTTACATCTCAAAATTAGATTGGCTTTTTAGAATGTGCTATACTTTTAGTATTCTTCGTATTTTTAGATCAAAACTCAATTGCCAGACCTTCAAAAATCAATTATCTTTTTATTTTAAATGTTCAATGATTTCGCTTGATTGCATACTTTCCTGAACAAAAAATATTGTTTTATTTTTATACTGAAGAATTTCTGAAATTCAACTTAGGGGTCGTTCACATATTACGTATTACGTAAACACTTTTTTCTATTCATTTCTTTGTCTCATTTATCTTGGATTATATTCTTGTCCTTGTTCAATTGCGTTACGGAATTTATGGACGACTCCTTATTAACGAATCACGAGAATCAAATTTAAAATTTTGATTGTTCAGTTTACACTATGAAGATCTCGTACATAAAAATTTTTTACAAAATTAACATTTAATAAACGCATTTTGTGTAATGACTTTCTATCCTCAAACCGTCATTTTCAAAATTCGAATGCCACGAAATTCCGTTATCAAATGTCAATTTCACTATCCGCAACATTTTTTCATCGTCTGTAAGTTCATCTGGAGAAAGTCTTCCGCAATGGCGTAACTTCGCGTAAGTGACCCAGTAACGGGTTGATCGGGGCCAAGGATTTTTATGATTCTCATTATATCGTCATCGTTTCTCGTCAATTTACTTGTAACATACCAAAAAAAGTTTTGTAAATAATAGAAACAATCACATGAAATTTTCAAAAGTTTTTTTTACGTAACAAAACCTATTACATACATAACGTTTTCTAAAAAAACGAACACTCTTGTAGAGTATCATTAAATCATTGATGATTTTTCAAGTCATTCTCTATATTGGGAGGGTGATATAATTGGAACTGGTGTTTTTCCAGATCAATATTTTAAGAGACGATGTTTCTCCCTTTTTTTATTACAGTAATCTTACTGAACAGTTACATAAAAGGAGAATATCATGTTATGTATTTTATCAGGTTACATAATTACTAAAAGTCATCATTACATATCAAAAGTTACAAAATTGTCGAAATTGTCGTTTAAATATCGTGAATGGATTTGCCTATGTGTGGAACTGAAAATTAATAATCCAATCGAACAAACCGTTTGCTAGAAATTTTAATGCGTACAATATATTTTACAGAGTAAATATAACATAAACACTGTCATGGTTTTTTATGAAATCAGCGGTCTGAGATTGACATTTTCTTTTTTTAAACGTAGTAAGACGATTTTGTGTTCGGAGTGTTTATTTTCGATTACGGAAAAACTTCCATCAAAACCGTACGAACATTGAATCGCGGCTTCTGTTCGCACGTCACCTGGCAATACACGTGTCGCTTCACTTTTGAAACACGCGCGTTTTAACCCGTGCGTTTATTTTTGCTACTCTGTTTTTCCATTATTTTTTTATTTCTTGTTGCTCGGATTTCTGTGAACTCGAAATAAAAAAAATGCGACGTAATAAGTTATCAGTGATGAAAAAAAAAAAAAAAAAAAAAATTTAAAAACTATAATAGTTAAAAAAGGCTACACAAGTTTTATTTTACGAAAAATGCATTATAATTTGATTTTGCTCATGATTTGTTTGCATTTTTATATATAGGGGGAATAAAAATTGAGGATTGTTTCAAAATCATGTGGATAATGTAAAACGACAATTATATTTTGCAGTTAAAAAAATTTTTCAAAAACATGCAAACAAATATCACTGTCCCTAATTTTGTTCAACATTTTTTTCAGTGAAGCAGCGTCGTTACCTCCCAGCGATCGCAAGAAAAAAGAACACAAAAAGAAAAAAAAAATCAAAGCAACCGCACGGGAAAAATCTACTTCCAAAAATGCGAGTCAAAAGACTAAATCTTACACATCCCACAAGCTACTATCGAAAACATCGTACGAGAAAAAAGCAGGTTAGTGAAAAACGGAATGGTGTCAATTGTGCACGATTCTATTAAGCACTGAATTTATTTTGCATTGGAAAATTTTGTTCGTTTCTTAGAAATTTATTACTATAGTTATAAAACTAAAAATTGATGTCATTAAAATTCCGGAATTTTATTGCCATAAATAGAATCACACACATAGAATATTAATTTATTAGATTTCTAATAAATTAGAATCTCAATGGCATGGTGTCAATTGTATACGGTTTTATTAAGCACTGTATTTACTGTGCACCTGACGATTGTTCACATTTTTCAGAAATTAATTACTTTCATTATAAAATAAAATATTGTATCAAGTTTTTAGGATTTCCAAATAAATATTATAAAATAATTTATATATAGTCCTGCGTACGAATTCATAAAAATGTGCACAATTGACCTGTGTACAATAAGTACAGTGCACAATTGACACCATGCCCTCTTTATTTGTTCTGAAATTAAAACAATCTTCCAAAAAAAGAACTTCCTTGTGCCTTAAAATATCTCGGTACTGATTTACACTCTCTTTATCGGGCAAAATAATGTTGCTCGTTTCCAGCCTTTTACGTAACCACTTTTCAATAAGTTTTTCCACCCTCGCCTCGTCGTTTTTTACACAATACGATGCAAAAATCACTGTAAAAATAGCATCGAGAAAAAATCAAGCCGATCCTTCAATAAACATTTCTTTTTAATTAACAAAAATGTCATATTTTTCCGTATGTGCTATTCATGAAAGTAAAATAATGACTTTGGTTAAAGTTATTGTAACTTTCCTCGATAAAAAAAAAAAAAATTGGTTGTAGAATTGATGGATTCAACGACCATTTCCAACGAACACAGTAACGATTTGGATTACAACCTGACAGTTGGACGAACTATTACTTCAGAAGAAAACAGCAAACAAGCTAATGTAATTCTTTTTATAAACAACATTAAACATATGTTTTTACAATAATGATTGTTAAACACATTTATTGATTGAACAAAGATTAGTTACAAGGATTTTAAGTTAGCAATGTGGGTTTTAAGGGCGACTTTTATGCGCTGATATCAATGAGTGATGGACTCGTCGTCTTCACGACGATCACATCGTCGACGCCTCTTGGATATTCGGAAGAAGATTGGATAGGGAAATCCTTTATCAA
This sequence comes from Platygaster orseoliae, assembly GCA_030522825.1. Classification (NCBI taxonomy): domain Eukaryota; kingdom Metazoa; phylum Arthropoda; class Insecta; order Hymenoptera; family Platygastridae; genus Platygaster; species Platygaster orseoliae. The sequence continues at coordinate 3,828 of JAPYZL010115845.1, forward strand.
TTTTATTCGACCTGAAGACAAAACAGTATTTATCGATTGCGTCAATGGCATCGCGATGCAACAGGAAAAATCGATTGAAAGTACGTTTAAATCGCTTAGATGTTTTTCATTTGGAACCAAAAAATGTTGATTACTATTTAAAAACTATTAATTATAATATAGTACTAGAAAATCTTATAGTTTTTCCTAAAACTGAAGATAAAAACCAAATTTCACAAAACGAATTCGTTATTTACTGAAAAATTTTTAGTTCGAAAACTCGCATATTTGGAATTCCTGATTCAATGATTTGAATTGTATTATGGAGTTTCATGATTATTTATTCGAGTTTGGATAAATTATCACGTTGTCCTATATAATTTATATCAAAAAATGTAAAAAACTATGAACTGCAAGTGCAACGGTAATTTTTCCGTTATCAAGGGTTACAAGACCACAAAGCGAGTATTTTTTGCGGTCTCCAAAAAAACAGCCCCATTTTGGACGAGCGAAAAATCCAGTCATTGCAGTATAAGATAAACGTGTCAAACTCGTATGTTCCATATAATTTGAGTATGGCATTCGACACTTCACGTGAGAAGCCTCTAAAAGAAAACTACTCGGATTCATTCCTTGGCATTTCCGCCCAACTCATCCGCTCCGCCTACAAAGGTAATAAAAAAACTATCGAATCAGAATTTGTTTATTTACCGAAATGAACAATTGTCTACTCAAGTTAAATTTTCGAAGATGTGTGAGGTGATTCTTTTTTTTTCGTGTTATTTTTCGCTTGAATTTCAGTTGTTTCGTCGACAGGCGATTTCGAAATTTCATTTATTATAAAAATGACGATTCCAAGAAAAAATGTTATCAAAAAACAAAGTTAGGAATTGTTTTCTTTTAAAATAAAACATTACTTACAAAATAAAGAAAAAAATTATAACGATCGGACGATTTTCAGCTTAATTATCGAATTATAAAAGAAAAATGTCGAAGTGGCATATTAAAACAATTTGCTAAGAAAGACAACTAAAATTTAAGTGAAAAGAAAAAAAAAGAGAAACAAATTTAATCTGAATTATCAAGATCATTGTATGTGAAATGAGGCAGCATTTTCCATTTTTATAGTAAAATTTCCGTGTTTATTATCATGCACACCAAAAACGAAATTCAGTAGGTTCTTACTCTATCGGAATATAAAGTGAACAAAAATGAAGGTAATACTTCTATTTCTCAAGCGCCATAGAAATCCGAACTAAATATTCCAATTCAACCAACACTGAGAAAAAAAATCTTCCACTTTTGCCAGATATATTGCAAAAAGTATAATAAAATTGTACTTTTTACAATAATATTGAAGTTTTTAGAATATGATTGCAAAATTTGCAATCATTATTTTACTTATCACAATATTGTACAGTTAAATTGTCATATTGTATAATATGTATGACAGTTTTTACTATGTAATTTTGGAAATTTTTAAATTTACACATGCAAATCGTACTGTGCGAATTAGAATTTTTACTTTACTATCACAAAGAAGCATATATCTGCGTATAGTGAAACATAAAATAAAATATTTGAACTTTTACAACTTGTTTTTCAGCTTATAAAATATGATATTTCATGTATAAAGAAAAAATATTGAACATGTAAAAATATGCATGCCGAAAATTCATTGTATATAGTAAAATTTATCATACATTTTTTAATTTTTCCAATATTGTATCTCATTTTATCATTGAGCTTATTAGTGATTTAAATGAGTAAGGATTACAAAATGATATTGTAAAAATTACGAGATGTATAGCAAAAAAGGATGTATGTAAAGGGATTTTTACAACAAAATATATTTGTTGCTACAATATCAATTGACAATATTTACAATATGTTGCAAAAACTACTATATTATTTAGCAAAAAGTACAATATGTCTCAGTGATTCCTGTTTACTATACAGTTTTGTAATAATTATAATATTTTTTCTCAGTGAATAACTACTCTCTAAACCTGAATCTGTTGAACGCGCTCGAAAAAAATTAATCTGTCAAAGCGACAAATTGATAATAATATTATTAAACTTTAATGATAAATTCAAATGAAAATATTATTAATAATAAATATAAATAAAAATAAAAAATAATAAAAAATAATAAATATAATATTAATAATAATATTTCAGCTTAATTCCTGACCGTTGATAAAAAAAAGTCAACAACACCTAATTTGCAAATCTCACAAATACAAAAAAAAAACCATGTAAGCTCCTAACCTACAAATCCCAAGTTGTCGTTCAACTTGTGTGAACACAGATATGTTACAATTACAACTGAAACAACGCTTTGATGTTTTTGAATTGATCATCTTAATTATGATTAATAAGGTAAATAACTAACTCTTGAAATTGTTGAACTCGGGAGTTCGAAAATAAGACAATTTGCTGCGAAGCAACACTATCACTGCAAGTCTCTGCAAGTCATCAGCAATAAAAATTAAGTCACTCAGTCATAGTGACCTGTCACACCGGTTCCAACAAATACATCAGTAAGGCCGTATAAAGCAAAAATAACAGATTTGAACAGATATATCTATCAAATTTTGTTTGACAGATTCAGTCTGTGAGAATTTGACTGATTCAGGTTTAGAGAGTATAATGTTCCAGGTGTCATACCTCGGTGTTTTTCTCGGACATTCAAAATACCCAAAAATTGCAAAACTAATGAAATCGCGGTTTGTCGAGATTCATTTCAGTGCACGTGGGGGTCGGAGCAAACATAAGTTTTATTTATTATGTGGTTACCTGCAGTACCCGAGGAAACGATAGTTTCGACGAAATTCACAACTCAGCACTTGTCCACGTGCCACCTGTCCTACATGGATCAGGAAGCCGTGCGACTTTTGGGCTACCTGCCGCAGGACATAATCGGCCGTTCCATTTTTGATTTCTACCACCCGGAGGATATGTCCTCCATCAAAGACATCTATGAGACAGTGAGCATGAGAACATCTTGGGCTAGCGTCGAACTTATTTTTACACGCTTATCACGCGTTCCCTTAAGGTTTCGCGAATGAAAATCGAACGAAAAAAATACAATAACCCTTTGCGAGAAAGAATGCTCCGTACTCTCAGCATTTCACTCGCTTCGTTAGCTTTTTATTTATTGCTCATTGACCACCTTTTATACTTTACTCAATTTTCACTTGCTTGCTGACCCCAACAGCTTTTTAACAGCTTCGACGCCGTTGACCCGGGATGAGTAACGAAGCAAAAAAAAGTAGCGAGTTGTCCTTGGCCAACGGTAACCAAACAATTAACGGATTTTCCGAAATTTATCGAACAGGTTCTTAAGCTGGAAAGCTCGTTGTTCAAGTCGAAGCCGTACAGGTTCATAGTTCAAAATGGCAGCTGTGTTGTCCTTGAGACCGTTTGGTCGCGTTTCATAAACCCGTGGACGAAGAAGCTCGAGTTCGTCGCGGGCCAACACAGGGTCTTGAAGGGGCCTGAAAAACCTGATGTCTTCCAAGCCAGCTCGGAACCAGAGGAAGGATGTCTGGCCCATATTAGTGATAATACTCTACTGCAAGCCAAAACGATACAGGTCGAGATTATGGCACTTTTTAATGAGGTTGGTGCACTCATCAAGCATTTTCTTGGAGATTTGTTTGATTTTTTTTTTTTTTTAACAAAGTCATTTATTTTCTTTTAATTTTGTACGCATTCTGCGCCACCCCCCCCCCCTTCAAATCAGCACAAAATACTCTATAGTTACTTCTGTAATGTACCAGTAATATTTTCTACAAGATTATATATGGAATGTTACTGCGCAGTGATAATGAGATCTTTTCTTTAAAATGTTGATCTTATAATGTTTCATTAATAGTGAAGCAATATTGAAATGTTACTAAATCTTGCTAAAACATTGCTGCAACGTTACTGGAATATTGCTCAAATATGTATGCAACATTGCAAATGCAATTATGGGGGACATTTTCATATTGTAGCAACGTTTTTGCAATCTTCCTGCAAGATTCCTGCAACGTTACTGCAAGATGTAATATTTCACTTGCAATATGTCTGCAATCTTCAAGTAATATTAAATTCCGACTGGGTTCATTACTCCAAATCCCAGAAAGTGGATTTCTTCAAACACAAAAATATGCAAAACGATACTTGTGATAAACCTTTTCTCCCTCAAATTAATACTGTATCAGATTCTGGTACAGTTTACTCTCAAAAATCCACTTTTGAGGGTTTCTTAAGGAAATTTTCCCTGTCATTCAAGGGTCATAAACAAGCCATTGCAGGAAAAATGGAAGTGAAATACGATGTGAATTTTCCTTACGCTATAACATACGTATATGAAGGGATCAAACAATCCTTTGTTGCAGGAAAATGACAGTGTGATGCTGGGCGCGATTTCACCTCATCACGATGGCTACGAAGCAACTTCGTCAACCGAAACGATGCTGAGCTACAACCAACTCAACTACAACGAAAATATGGACCGATTTTTCAAAAGTTCGCCTCAAGCTTTGTCTAGGAATTATGGAAGTAGCGAAGAAGAATACTCGTCCGTTCCGAAGGAAAGAAAAGGTGAAAATGTTAGCACCATTTCCAAAGGTAGATGATTTTCGTTTAAATTTTTTGACATCTAGTTCAAATGTAATGCGTCTCCTATCATCTTGAATTTCAAATCAATTATAAACTTGAGAAGTTCTTTAATTTGTCCTAAAATTCGAAACTCGAATTCATGAGGTTGATACTTCCGAATTCTGGATTTAAAGTTGGATTTTTCTGAAATTTTTGTTCCTTCATCAGCAAATACGAGTGGGACCAATTCAAGCGCAGAAAATTTGAGCAGCGATTCGAATAACCAGACGAGCTCCTCGAGCAATGAAAAAAATGTCGACACTGGTCACGATGACGCGAAGGAGATTTACGCACAACCTTTGTTGACTGAATTGCTGTTGCACAAGCACAACGAAGACATGGAAAAACTCATGAGGCAGAAGCATAGGGTTTCAAGGTCAACTAGCAAAAACATCGAAAAGCACAAGGATACACGAGTGACGCCAGCGACGGAAAAAACAACGAACCATTCTGTTAAACATCGCGGGGCCAAACGAAGCAGAAGCCAAAAAAGTCGAGATAGTGATAATTCTGAAGTATGAGGCATTTTTGGTGAAAAATAAAATCAATGTAAAGGTTGTCTTGTAAAGAACAAGATTTTTTCGCAGAAATTCAAGCAAAATAACGAAGAAAAAGCTTGCAGTTCCAAATGTTTGATGGACAACAATTTGAGAACGAAAGTTGATCAAATGGACGATTCTGGCGCCGCGATTATTTCTTCCGTTACAACGAATCGTCACGTGGGGATGAAACCTGACTCAAAGTAATTACACATCCCATAAATTTCTGTTCATTATCATTTGTGAAGGATGGAAATAAATTACAATCCTTTTCTGCATCGTGTGTCAAGGTTCGCTACTTTCCTGCCGGAGCTGCCTGTTTATTACGTTCCTGTTTCGCCGATTCATGGGATGGTTCAGAACAAAACGAATGCTGATACACCGTCGTGTACGTTTCGTGATTTTTTTATTTAGTCAACAAAAAAAAAAAACAAAACAAAACAAAACAAAACGAAATTAGGTTTGAAATAAAATTTTAAACAAAAAAATGTCAGTAGCATTTGAATATCCATTGTGTTGATATCGTTGTAATTGCATAATGGTATCATTTTGGAAAATTCTCACAATACGTTTTTATTTTAATTTTGATGAATGATGCTACATACATTCATTTTGCGATTCAATGTGACGTCTTGAAAATGACCACGAAGAAGGGTCGAAACGTCGTCTATTGAATAAAAAGAAAAAAATTTTGATTGGGCACATCATCTAACTTAATGACACTCTTAAACAAAAAAGTTTTTATGTATCAATTTGATACATGCCTTTGAAACGAGCTAAATTCACAAAAACAAAATGAATCGATTTTTTTTATTAAGATATTTGTTGTATTTTTTTCCATAGCTGATTAAACAAGCTAAATTTACACACAAAAAAACAACAAAAATCGCTAAAAAATTAGTATACTGTATAAATTTAAATAATGTATACAAAATATTGAATAATAAAAATTAAACGCTTTTTTATTACTTTTGAAATAAGTGTTAATAACGAGTTCCAATGAAATGAATCACATATGAAGTTTATGATGATTTTTAGTGAATTTTAGATATCGTTTTTCGAATTTCGATTTGTGAAATTGGTGATTTCAAGAATTTAGAATGTATTCTTTCATGATTAGAAAACATAATAATATGTTGATTTACATCATTATTATCTTCTAAAAAAATTATTATGTTACAAAACGATGAAATTAATATATAAATAGTAAAGAAGGAAGTAAATAGAAAAAAGGTGCTGCAGTTTATTGACAGTTATATAAATACGTTGATTGGTTTAGTTGAAGATATTTTGTTAGACATCCAATTTAAAAATGTTATTTCCATCATGAATAATTTTAATATTTTATTTGATATTTGCTTCATATTGCGATTTTCGTTTTTTTTTTTTTTTTTTTTTTTTTTTTTTTTTTTTTTTTTTTTTTTTTTTTTTTTTTTTTTTTTTTTTTTTTTTTTTTTTTTTTTTTTTTAAGGGTGGGAATTAGGACTGTTCATTATTTTTTCATTATGGTCTTTCAGATTACGTTTCGTCGACGCCTGCAAACTCAAAAGTGACGAAACATTTAGAAGTCACCAATAGTTATGAAAAAAATATGGAAACTAGCGTAAGAAAGGATAATCAATCAAGCACGATTCAATCAAACAGGAAAAAACGTAAAGTCGAGAGTCTAGATTCGAGCGTCGAACCTAAAAGTGGAAGTGATGCAGCGCCCTTAGGAAATTCTACCGAGGTAATTAATTCATAATTATTTAAATAACGATTGTTCATCTTAAAATGTTGCAAGTTTGATTTTTCACTTCCATAATGCTGTGAATGTTTTAAAAAATAAATCCATGAAATGATCATGAAAATATATTAATTTGTTCTCACGTGAAGAAAAAAATTATAAACGTTTGTTTTTGGCAGTGTTCAACTTGTCAGGCGTGTTCCACTGGAAATCCTTTGTCAAATTGCATAGACTTATGCCACAGCAATCATTCGAGCAGTTGTGAATGGATGTCAAATGGAAAAAGACGCGAGAGCTCTTCGAACATCTACCACTCGAGCTCATCGAGTTTAAATAGTAGTTATTTTAGCAGTAGTTGGAGCAGCAATAATACCAATTCAAAACAAACTGGAAGTCATCACGTAAGGGAAATTCTTTGCTTCAGATTTTTTTGCATGTAAAAATAACATTGAGCACATTTTGTGAACGATAACAAAACAGTTTTTATACCTCAATCATCACCAGCGAGTTTTTCACCTAATGCTCAGCAACACGAAAATTTCACATTGCCCAACACTATTTGAAATTTTTTCGTCGCTCTGAATGAAGTAACTAGCACCTAGATATACAAATAACTATTTATTTTAAAACATTTTTCTGAACACAATATAAAACGTAACTCGATGTTTGATTCCTTTAACAGCCTTCGAAAAAATTTCGATCTCAACTTCACATCGTCCGAAAAGATCCACCTTGGTTAGACGGAGTGGATATGACGACCGAATTAATTTACAAGTACCAAGTGGATTCTAAATCATTAGAAGAAGTACTTCCAGCTGATTTGAACTTCTTACGTAAAATGCCGCAATCCAAGCAAGTTAACAATCAGTTGGACCAACTTTACCTTGACTTGAAATTGAAAAACCTCATCAATGACAAGCTTATATTGAATTGTACTGAAAATGATACTGATGGTGAGTTCAAATTTTGAACTTTATTGAGAACTAAGTACCTTGAAAGTAAATTAAATAAGAAACATTTTCTTTGAGTTTAACTAGGAATTTTCACCATGGAATTAATTTCGAAGTTCTTTATTCAGAAGACAAAAAATGTGTTATGATAAAGAATTCATTTTCACGACAGGAAAGTAATTAAAATTTATTTTTTTCAGCACAAAATGACTGGGCAGAGACTGACTTATAAAAGACGAAGAAACAAAAAGGAACTCACAGTGCTTTTTTTTCTTGCGAAGATGTTTTATATTTACTGTAAAAACTCGCAGTAATTTGGAATTGTTACATATTATTTATGGGATATACATGTGCCTATTATGAAGTATTTTAATAAAGCTATTTTGGAGTGTTTGGTGCCCAGGCGACGATATTGTTACCCAAAAATTATTTTGTTTTTATTTTTACAACGTTCCTCACGATTGAATGACATTAGTACTTGTAACCGAATGAAGTATTTTTTCAAAGAATAGTTAAAAAAGTATGAAAATGCAAGAATTTCAATTTTCACAAAATAAATAAATTATTTTTTAATATTTTCAAACTCATTCTGAACCCTAATACTCATGTTTTTTCTAATGTGAAAATATTTACGTATAAATTGTTACAGAAATATATTTCCTGAGAAGTACAATTTAAAGTTTTCGTTGTTTAATCTTCAATTGTTATAATAAGATAGTTTATTTAATCCAAAATTTTTATTGTAGGACTGCTTCTTCTTTCTAAATGTTATGTTTAGGAAAAAGAGTCAACACAGTTGGGAAAAAAAACAACACAGTCTTTGATATTTAAATAACCAAGTCATACAATTTTTATTTTTCTTCAAAAACTTTTACTCATTCCAATTGTTTGTAACTACAAAAATGAATTATTATGAATTGTTTACATTTTTAAAAATAAAGTAACATAACGATTTCAATAATAATTTTTACTAACATCCAAGTTGACTGAAACATTTAACACCTATCAAATAGTTTTAATGATCACACACAGCATTTATGTTTTCCAGCAACTACTGTTTTTGTCAGAATGACATTGATATTAAATTAAATAAAATGATTTACGACGAGTGATTTAACAATGTTAATACTCCGAAAGTCTTTTCCATGCATTAAATTTTAAGTGCACCTCTGGGGTCCAAAAGACCCCAGCTCTTAATTTTTCAAATTTCGAGTACATAAACTTTTAAATTCAAACTGCGTTCGATAATTTCCATTTTTTCATGTAATTTTATGTAATTGACACTTTTGTACGTTTTTATAAACAATAAAATGTAATTTCGAAATGTTTACGATAAAACTGTTTTTCATTTCTATCTGGCATAACTTGCCTTTTCGTCATAAAATTTCCACTTTCATTCCTCAAAATAAATATAATTTTTTAAATGACCAGTTACGATTTCTTTTTCTTAGGATAGAACTATGTCTTAGGAAAAGACTCCAAAAATTTGAGATTCAGTAACGCAAATTTACGGCTTGTAGAATTTTTTTAGTAAATAACCTCATTTTTTGGGTTTTTTTATTTATTTTAGGGGTATTTATTTTGGAAAAATTGTTTAAATATATAAACTATCTCGTAAAGGACCCCTTAAAGATGAACCAAAAAATTTCCAACTAAAAATGTTTAACACAATTTTTTTGCCAAGCATTTTTCGCGTGGGGTCCAAAAGACCCCAGAAGTGCGTTTATTTGGCACAGATGAAGTAGTGCGCTTAAGGGTTAAAAACATTTTTCTTTCTATTTTTTATACTTTGAACCGACAATTTTTTAGAACGTGACTGAATGTCGTTTCATAATTACATACAAAAAGGATATATACTTCCTTATATACATGCATTTATACTCATGTATGAAACTACACCATAATTTAGGTAAATACAATAAATATATTTACTGTTGAAAATTTTTGTAAACAATGACCTAATAAACATGAGTTACTTAAACAAGCATTTGTTCTTATACATGGAAAATCACAAATAGTTAAGCTTGTAATTACGTTATGTTGCCGTAATAGTTGTTATATTATTTTAACAATGAAATATTTATTGTGAATACCACATTATTTTTTTCCTACGTTTATCACAATTACGGAGGATCGTGTATGTTTTTTGCCATAATCATGAATGAATTTTACTTGTAATATTAACATCAATTTGTTTTGTGATTCCTACCACAAATACTGTTTGCAATGAATTTTTGCCTTTTAAAACATGATTTATCGACAAACTTTTCGTTTTATTTTATTAATATAAATATTTATTTGAATAATGTTTCATTTATTAATAAATCACATTTGCCAAATATTATTTATATTTATAACCCACATTGTCTGATTTTCATATAACAATAATATTGATAGTGTAAAAATTATAAGTTAATGAAAAATATATAATTTATATACATATGTGTGTTGATATTTATTGTATAATTATTAATTTGAATTACTTCTATGGGACCATCCATAAATCTCGTGACGCTAGAAATGACCAAAATTGAACCTCCCCCGCTCCCGCGAGACAGAATGTGACGACGATGTAAAGACCAGCCCTGTAGCGTCATGTGACGAATTTTCAGCCCCACCCCCCCCCCCATTCTCTATGAAATTTTTTTTCCAATATACTTTTATAATCGACATTGGCTGCGGTGTTAAATAAAAAATATTTCATGAAAGGACGGATAAGCAATTTAATCGATTTATTTCGTCACGTGACCTTTTGAAACCCCCCCCCCCTCGGACATGACGAATTGTGACGATTCTTTAAACCCCCCCCCTTTCCAGCGTCACGAGAGTTATGGTATTATCATGCGCAAACAACGAATTTTATCCAATTAAGATTAATACTGAGATAGAAATAAGATTCTTATGCTTTATTTTCTTCCAATTCAAGAATTTCAGCAAAAACGGTTTCATTATCGAATTTTTCGTTTCAATTCGTCATCAAGTATTTATTTCCAAAAATAGGAAGTTTTGGAGCCTAACGAATCACAAAACGTTTTTCAATATGATCAAACAAAATAAAAAATTTTTTGGTTCAAGAGTTTTTATAGAGCTTTTGTGTTTTTTCATGGAATATTTCTTATTCATTGATTTGAAACAATTTTCGAAGAAAACTTTTCAAGAATTTGTTCAACTGCTTTAAATCTAAAAAACTTTGAGTTCTGAAGCATTAATTTTATCAATTTCGAAAAATATTGTATATTATTACAAAATTGTATGAATACTTACCTCAAATTTCCATTGAAATCCGTAAAACTTCGAATTATTATACTATATAGTTATTAATTCTTTTAATGTTGATGAAAATAATACAAATACGAGATAATTAATTACGAGACAAATATACGAGGTTCATCAATTCAAAGAATTTCAAAAAATGTTTATCGAAATTTCAACTTACACTGAGAAAAAAGTGTTCTAGTCGTATGGACTAGAAAAAATGTAGTTGAAAAAATGTAGCCTTGTTAGCGAGAGCAGTTGGTCACAGGAACATGA
>JAPYZL010115858.1:0-12125 GCA_030522825.1 Platygaster orseoliae
GTACTGACATAATTAACTTTAGTCTACAAGGTATTCAGATACTGAAAGCGATATCTTTCTGAAGCATATTATCGCGGGAATATTGAATGGTTTTTTGTCTGGATTTTGGTGGCGCACCCTGTATATATATCAACTTGGATTGTTGTAGACAACTAGTAGAACCCATCATCAACATACACCATTAAAAAATTACACTTTGTGTAACTTCTAATGTCCTACTGTAGTACGATCCACAATCCACTTACGCAAGAAGTCTCACAAAGTGAAACTTCTAATGCCTTACCTTAGTATTATCAACAATCAACATACATTAGAAAGGTCACAAAGTGAAACTTATAATGTCCTGCAATCGTATGATCTACAATCAATATACCCAAGAAAAAAGTGAAACTTCTAATGTCCTACCATAGTTCCTCCCACCATAAACATATTAAGAGAAGATAAAAATTGTTACTTAAATTACTCAATTGAATATTTTAATTATCTTAAATTGAATTTTGATAAAATATGTTCCTTGAACTGAAATTCGATTGCTTTGAATTATAACTTCAATCTTCTAAAACTTATGTGTATTTAAAGATTTTCATCTATGCACTCATTTAATTTTTGAAAGGATTAAAATCTCACTATTTTCTGAAAAATGTTTTTTTTTTTTATAAAACTACACCTTACACTAAAACTAAACGTTATAAATTGATTTCAAAACCCCTAAAAAACTCACCAATTTCGTATCCTCCTCTTTCCCAATTTTCAATCCCTTAGAAATCGCTTCATCCTGCAGAGCCTTTTTCCTCTTCAATCTCAGCAGACTCACATCTGGTGTCACGATCTCATTAAACTCTGGCTGCTGCGAAATACTCTCGTTTCTGAAAGTTATCTTCTTCGTTTCCAGCAAAGATCCAGGAAAAGAAATCTCGTTCGACTCCTTGATATTCGAGTCCACGTTACCTTCCCTGTATTTCACATTTTCCAGACTCCGAGCTGACTTGGCCTCGATTTCAAGGTCTTCCGAAATTTCCGAGGGCGTGCTGCTTTTCCCTGACTGTTTGTGCCTCTCTCTCGAGCTCGATCTGTTCTGCTGCTTGGAATTGATTTTCTCGTTCTGCCTCGTAGACAAGCAATGCTCGTGATACGGTGATTTATACAGTTCCTGAGAATTCACGCTGAGAGATTCGCTGCTCGTGAACTGGTTCTTCGACTCGAGGAATTTTTCTCTCAGAAGCTTCGAAGGGTAACGCTGCCTCTTGTTTTCGTCCTTTCTCTCCGTGGAAGTGATGAAATTTTTGCTCCTCGACTTCTTCACGGAGGAATTATTTTCCCGCGTTATTCTCGAAGGGAAACGTTCGTTTCTCGTTTGCGTCGACAACGAGTCCATAAGATTTCTTCTCGTCAGGGATTTCGGGTTTCTCGATTGTCTTTCCTGGATCATGTCGTCCGAGCTTTTCGTCGAGTTGAACTCTTCCTTGGTTTCTTTTCTGGATCGGTTTTCTTTTTCCTTTTTCTCGAAACTACTGTGAATGGAAAATTCCGGCGCTTTTAGGGGTTCGATGTTTTCCAGATTTAGGATCGAGGACGCCCCCGATGTTGAGAAATCGAGTTTTCGTGGAACCCTGTCGCCGTTTTTGCATCCTTTCTCGTCTTTTTGAAGGCATTCCTTGCCGTGGTTCGAAGATTTGCGGGACGCGTCTTCGGGGGCCGAAGAACTGTAATCTAGACTCTTTGGCGAAATTTTCAGGTCCGGAACTTTGAGGGGTTTGACGAAATCCATTTCGACTTGGACCGTTTGAGCTTTATTTTCGTTGCAGGATTTTTTCACGGAGGAATTTTCGCGCAGTGCGATTTTTCGTTTCACGGCGGCGATGAATGGGAATGGGTGAGACGGAACCGAATCATTGACGAGCAGATTTTTTAAATTATCATTATTCGATGTTTCGGTGTCTACTGGAGTTTTGGTTTTTTCTTTGAGTTGAGCAAATTGGTGAGCTTGGGTTGACTGAAAAACAAATTTTCGGTCATCCAATTATTGAATATTGAAATCCCAAGGAATTTATTTAAAAAGTTTATGTTTGTTGGGAAAAAAGGACTTACAGCAACTGATATTTCTGCGCGTTTGGCGATAACGTCTGGGTCAGAAAACCAGGCATATTTTTTCCTCTCAGTCGTTCCTTCGTTGCCACCGCTGCTCATTGTTCCGAAGAATCAGTGAAGCCCAGGTTTTCATGACTGCATCTGAAGTTTTACAAGAAAACTTTAAATAAATAATAAATAAATACATAATAAATAACAAACGAATTTTATTCATAAAATTTTATTTATTTTAACTGATAATTAATAATGAATGAATTTTACGAGATATGGAAAACTTAAAAAAAAGATTGTAAAGTAACAAATCTACTGACTAAATTCATTGTTTACTTCGCTTAATAAAGAAAGTAACATTTTTGATGTTGGCAAGTCAAAAAAAGAACTTTTGAAATTTTGTTCTACAGTATTCCAAACTTGTATAAAAGTATAAATTGTTATAAGTGAAATGTAAAATAGTTACTGTGAAAAAAAAATATCAGATGTTTCAAACTTGATATTTTTTATTATTACTTGCGAATTACAACTGTGACACAAAACAAAAATTTCTTTTAATGAAGAAGCGATTATCTTTAGAGGAAAATTTTTAATTTACATAACTATCTAATTATGTGAAAAGTTAATATTTTTTTTTTTGTGATTCCCTTTGTGGATTTCAAAAAATAGGTCCATAAAATTGATTTTCAAACAATATACAGTATCGAAAATTTTAAAAGTGCCATTGTAGAACGCGTAAGATACAAATTCGATAAACAATAAGTTAAAAAAACTTTTAAGGTGAAGTAATATTAGTTTTTGAATTTGAATTTTAGTTTTTTTACCTCATTTTTCAAAATTTGATATATTTTTAATAAAAACGATTTGTCAATTCTTTTCAAGGAAACGAAAGAAATTTGTTAGTATTTTTTTTCAGTCGTGAAATTTACAGTAAAATTTCCGCGTTCGTAGAATGCACTTTATGCAATTCAGACCCTTAATTATATTAAATGATAGAAATCAATTGTAAGTTTAAGATTGGTTTCTCATATTTATATTTATATTAGGAGTGTTATTTACAAATATTATTTATGAAAAAAAATTTTATGTTCAAATATTTCAGTTGAAAAATATAAATAAACATGTGTCTTTCTCTGTGATTTAAAACCTTGTGATTTTTATTATTATAAAAATTGAATTATTGGCAGAAATTCTTGTAAACGTTTTTTTTTTATTTTTGTTTTGAAAAAAATTAATTAAAGTAAATTTATAAAAAAAAATTAACATAAAAATTTTTCTATAAGATTAGAAAATTTTTGTATCAGATTGGAAAATTTTTTTCAAAAATATAAAAGTTTATAAAAAATGCAAGGACCTCAAGTATTTTTTTATAGAACAAAATTATTTTGAAAAGTTTTTCTCTGTGATTTAAAACCTTGTGATTTTGATTATTATAAAAACCTTATAAAAATTGAATTTTTTTCAGAAGTTCCTATAAAAATATTTGTTCATAAATTTTTGTTTCATCAAATATTAATTAAAATTAATTTATATTTGAAAATCTAATAAGAATTGAAATTTTTTTGTAAGATCGGAACATTTAAAAAAAAAATAAAAGTTTATAAAAATTGCAAGGACCTCAAATATTTTTTTATAAAAAAAAATTATTTTAAAAAGTTTTTCTCTATGATTTAAAACCTTGTGATTTTGATTATTATAAAAACCTTATTAAGATTTAATTTTTTGCAGAAGTTCATATAAAAATTGTTTTTTCATAAATTTACGTTTTATCAAAAATTTATTAAAGTAAATTTATATGAAAAAAAATCTAATAAACATTAGAATTTTTTTACAAGATTGGAAAATTTTTTACAAAAATATAAAAGTTTATAAAGAATGTAGAGAACTCATATATTTTCCATAAGAAAAAATTATTTTGAAAAGTTTTTCTCTGTGATTTCAATTATTATAACAACCTTATAAAAATTTTATTTTTTGCGCAGAAATTCCTATAAAAAATTTTTTTTCATATATTCAGGTTTCATTAAAAATTAATTAAAGTAAATTTTTTTCAAAAAAATCTAATTAAAATTAAAACTTTTTTATAAGATTGGAAAATTTTCAAAGTTTATAAAAAATATAAGAAGCTGAAATATTCTTTTTAAGAAAAAACTTTTTTGAAAAGTTTTTTTAAGGTCATCACTTCACTCACTTCATAAAAAACGGAATCCTAATAAAAAATTTCTGATTCTTATAAAAGTTTTTCTTTTTTTTATGATAATTAAAATCACTATAGAAAAGTGAACAATTCTCAAATTTCAAATTACAATAACTTTGAAAAATTCCAGAAAATCAACAAGCCAAAGTTTTATAATACCAGTAAATATATAATTTTTGTGAACATCGATTTCATATATTTTCAGCGTCTCAGTGAAGGATAAAAAAAATCCATTTTCAAACTTACAAAACATAGTTTTATTTACAACACATGCTTTTCAACATTCCATTATGCAAAGCAATGCAAATAACAAACAAAAAAATTGACGTAAGCACAAAAACACGATATTATATCGGAATCGACCAGCCAAATCGATTTATTGATCTCAAAAAAATATCATTTTAGGCTTTATTACGAGTAAAAGCAATCACATCCCAATTATTGCGCAAAGCAATTTCCGAAATCTCCAAGTATAGCTGCAAAAAACACCAAGCAATGTAAAAAAAAATCGAAGCAAAAAACAAATCATAACTTTCAACTCACCTCACGTATAACTTTTTCGCTCGATTAAAAAATTCATTGCCAAATTGTGCACTGCGAAACCGAGAAATGAAGTGTCGATTTTTCGCATAGCTTGCGAACCAAAATGACTTGTTTCTCGAAATTCGACGCAAAACATGCGAAAATGACAAACACCAAACAACTAAATCAATTAAACAGCTGTTCAAAGCACTGAAAACAATACGCACTTTTCACGCATCGACTCACTGATTGCGTATTTCTTGCAAACAATTTATCTTTTTTAGCTGATTGACAACAGACACCATTTAAATTTGCCGAATTGTCAGGTTATGGGTTTTATTTTCGTTAACACAAATTCGCTTGACTCAATCAATTACATCTACAATACCTATGGTTGGTTATTACAGTGTTTATATTTTCTTTCCTTTTTCAGCATCAAACAAAACATTAGAATGGCCTTGTTCCGTAGTAAGATTCCTTCTATACCGACTGAGAACCCCGGTTCTTTTTTGAGTAAGAAACTTTCATAAATTGCAGTTTTCGTTGGTTTCGTTATAATATTTGTTTTTTAGTATATAGTTTGTTAAAACCGTTAAAACACACATATTAGCTGACATTAGCGTACTCGAAACTGTTGCGCGCTGATTTAACACGTATTTATTTCGCCAAAAAAGGCAATTATTAGTTGATTTTCAATTCTTAAAATCACAAACCATAAAATCCATAGTCAAGAGTCAAATATTTCATTGAAATGAACCAAAACGCAATGGAATACTATTTGATAAAATATACAAATTCAAATGTGAGCGTTAAAAATGGCCGATCTTAATAAACAATATGGCCGTACGCAACCGTGTATATATATATTCTACCGTGTTTATAAACACGCTAAACACCGATAAACATGTGGATAAACACGTATCGACACGTATTTTGAAACGCATGAAGTACATATGGAGTGTGTAAAAAACGCCGATTGCGAATGGAATAATATTATTGACAATGGAGAACAAAAAAAAGTGTAATGATGATATTTCAAGTCATTCCGGTGACGAAAAACGAAAAATACAATTCCAAGATTTACCAGAGAACATTTTTCCTGAAATTTTTCAATATTTGGACGTATCCAAAAAATTGAAAGTCCATGAAAGTGAATATTTACAGCATTAAAAATGTTCATAAATATATTCATAGATGATATTACCAACAATATTGAATTCACTTTTCAACTTGTTTATCATTAATTAGAAAAACATAAATTGATTAAAATTACATTAATTTGAATTATACAAAATACAAAAAATATATATAAATAGTTGATAGCTCATAAAGTTTTTATATATTTTTTCACCAATTTTACGAAATTTGAAAAATTGTAAAACTAATCAAAGGCACAACCAGACAAAATTTTGGAAAACAGTTGCCCAAAAAAAAGCACTTGAATTTTTAAAATTTCAGTTTTATATCGAATTAGAGAATTTCAAATTTAATTTTTAACTTCAGCTTTGTAGATATTGAATTTTAATACTTAGTTATTCATATATTTGAAGCCAAGAGAATTATTTTGTTATCTTCAAATTCTATAATTTTTTATGTTTCTAATTATGCAACTATTAATTTTATACTAATAACAGATTTCGCAAGAAAGTAGCAAAATCAGAATGGTCAAAATATTCCGAACTTTGGACTTTTTTTGATGAATTTTCTCTATTTTTTTCATGTTATGTATAAGTCTTGCAAATTCAGCTAAAATTATTGAAATCAAAAAGTTAAGAATATAAGCCTTCTATTTTCAGGTATTATATTAAAATTTCTTTTCAAATCAAAATTATTTCTTCAATAATAAAATCATATTTTGTTAAATAATAATTCAATTGTAATAATTGAATTTAAAATGAATTGTAATAACTGAATTTTAATTGAATTGTAATAATTGAATTACATTTAAATTATTAAATTTTTTAATAATTACATTGTATGATTTTTATCAATAATAAGAGATTTATTCGTATAAAAAAGTTAAGAATGTAAGACTTATATTTTTGGGTATTATTTTAAAATTTCTTCTCAAATCAAAATTTGAACTATTCAAATATATCTTATCCATCAATAAGTAAATCTTGCAATTTTTTCACTTATAAAATTAACTGTACTTTTCATATTCCAAATACTAAATCTGTTACATTTATTTAGTTTCCTAATTTTTTTTTCTTTTGCTTAATTTCTCAACAAATGCGTTTATTTGTACATATTTTTATTTGAAATTTCTTCATTTTTTAAAATTAAAACAAATGGTTATAATAAAATAGTTGAAAGAATTGAATTTTTCACATTTAAAAATATCCTTGTTTGTTTTTTCCATATAAAATTTTTTCCTATTTCTAATTATAATAAACTGTTATTTGAAAAATCCAGCTCCCCTCTCAAATCACAATAAATCACTTATTCATGATTCTGACATGTAGTTTTTTCATTTTCTGCATGTTGAACAATAAAAATAAAAAAAAGCTTTACTGCTTCATTTAAAATTTTTAAGTTGTCAAAAATAATAACTCGAAAGTTTAATTGAATAAAAATTCTTTTTTTTTTTTAACAGTTTAAATTTGGAAGTAGAAACTGAAATCGCACTGATTCCACAGGGAAAATAGGGAAAATAGCGCAATTTTGATAAAAATGTCAATGGCGAGAACTCATGTAATGAGTTAACAAAATGTAAAAAATTTGAATATTATAAAATCATGAAGTAACAGAAAGACCAATTTGTGAAAATTTTTCTTGGCGAAATAATAAACGAATCTCTATTTTTGCAATTGAGGGTCTGGATGCAATAACGACAAAATAAGATAAATTAAATCAAACAAATATATATGTATATACAGGGTGTGTCACAGTGTACGGAAATCCTGGGAACCATGGATTCCTTATGAAATTCTAAGACCATTTTTCCTTTGCCATTTTTTACAAAACTCAAAATTAACAAAGTTATTCAAGTTTGAAATTTTAACAATAAATGCGCTTTTTCAACAAGTGGGGATAAAACTGAGTCAAAAAGTCCTTTACCACTTTTCAAAAAAACTGAAACAAAAAAAAGATATTCGAGTTTGAAATCTAAAAAACCTGATTGGTTGAAACTTCTAACTCGAATATCTTTTTTTGTTTCGGTTTTTTTGAAAAGTGGTAAAGGACTTTTTGACTCAGAAAAATATGAAGAAAATTTAGGTGAAGTTTTATCCCCACTTGTTGAAAAAGCACATTTATTGTTAAAATTTCAAACTTGAATAACTTTGTTAATTTTGAGTTTTGTAAAAAATGGCAAAGGAAAAAAGGTCTTAGAATTTCATAAGGAATCCATAGTTCCAAGGATTTCCGCACACTGTGACACACCCTGTATATACATATATACACAGGATGATTCATCATGACCTGAGCACCCGAAAAATTTAGATTCCTTGTAAAATTCTAAGACAATATTTCCTTTGCCATTTTTTACAAAACTCAAAAATAAAAAAGTTATTCTTCCTTGTAAAATTCTAAGACAATATTTCCTTTGCCATTTTTTACAAAACTCAAAAATAAAAAAGTTATTCAACTTTGTAAATTTAAACAATAAATGCGCTTTTTCAACAAATCTTGATAAAAAACAAGGACCAAACTCGACCCAAATTTTCTTCATAATTTTCTGAATCGAAAAGTCCTTTGCCACTTTTCGCAAAACTCAAAATCAAAAAAAATATTCGAGTTAGAAGTTTCAACCAATCAGATTTCTTAGATTTCAAACTCGAATATCTTTTTTGATTTTGAGTTTTGTGAAAAGTGGCAAAGGACTTTTCCATTCAGAAAATTATGAAGAAAATTTGGATAGAGTTTGGTCTCTGGTTTTTATCACCGTTTTTTGAAAAAGCGCATTTATTGTTTAAATTTCAAAGTTGAATAATTTATTTATTTTTGAGTTTTGTGAAAAGTGGCAAAGGAAATATTGTCTTACAATTTTACAAGAAATCTAAATTTTTTGGGTGCTCAGGTCATGTTGAATCACCCTGTATATATATCTTCATGCAGTTTTTCAAAACGTTTTTTTTAGCAAATACTGTTTTTTTGTGCAACTCATATTCTTTTATTTTCTTCTTCAAAAATACAAGTTATACAAAAAAATAGTATTTGTGAAGGTGGATTGAGATATGCATATATATATATATTTTTTTTTTCTCATATTTTGCGATCATATAAGTGTTGTTATTGCATCCAGACCCTCAATTAATTTGTGGAAAAAATTTTTTTCAGCTTTTAGAGGTTATACACATGTAGAGAGATCCTTGTGGAAAATATGGAAACTGGAAATAAAAAGTTATACCGAGACTAACTTTATCAATAACAGACAACTATATTTTCCCGATCTGTTATTGATTCTCAAAAATAGTGGACGGCTATTGAGAACATTACTCTTTGATTTGCGTCCCGATAGTTTGATGCATAAAAACCCAAAGCAATTTTCAGTTACTTTGAACAGAGAAGTTTGCCCAATGATAATTTGGGATCCAGAATCTTTTTTAACGCATGCAATTGACCATTGCAATCATTTGACATCACTCGAGGTATACTTGAATCATCCAGTGGATACCAGATTTCGGGAACTAATTAAGGTCAATGAAAAATTGGAAAAACTTATGTTACACACTCATGACCTGGAGCTATGTGATTACCTTCAATTAGCGGAAACATTGAAAAATTTTCCAAAGTTGAAAAAAAATTTGTCAACTATGGATGAATTCAAGTTTTTCCATTAAAAAACTTTTGCTGGCCGATTATCAGTAAGTAGATATCATTTTACTCTTTCTATGTATAGATTGGTTAGGTGACCGTTGAAAATTTTACTTAAAAGTGACTAGATGTTTGCGAGGCTTCAATTAAAACTTTCAACTGTGGTTACAAAATGTTACAAACCATACGTAAAATGGAATAAAAAAAAAAGGAAATCAATTCAACCTGTTTGATTTATAGTACGTCTTGCTTCTTTCAAAAATGTATTAAAACGAATTGTGCTACTCATAGTTTCAGAGTAAGAAAAAGAATAGTAAACGATTCTCTAAATAATTTTTTTATGCATAACCAACACTTTATTTTACAGGTATTGCTGTCTCAAACGTGGAATTTAGACAATTTTCATGTCACATATGAATGTTATTAAGATGAATCATTCATGCAAAAGCTATTGTTGCATGATCTGACAAGTTTGGATGTCGGACTGTATAAGTCGAAAAGAAAATTCCTGACTTCCGAAAATATTAAAATAATAGCACAGTTCAAAAACTTGACTAGCCTAGGCATCTGCCGTCATGATGATTTAATAACCAATACGACTATGACTACTATTTTAGAAGGATGAAAAAAATTGGAAAAAATTGCTTTGACAAGTGAGAAGAAAAAATATATTTTTTATACAAAAATATGCAGAATCCTTAGAAGAGATTTTCGAGTAGATTTATTCTTGATCTATCAATTTTATTTTATTTATTTATTTATTTTTTTTTAATTACCACATACTAGTACCACGTATAACTTTAAAATTTCCATATTTTTCTCTTGTTACGCTATGAATATTTTTTATTTGTTTCCAGACCAAGGTTTCATAACTGCGGAGTGCATGAACACAATAATGACATCGAAAAGTGTAAAGACAGTGGAATTAGACCATGTGAGAATGCATTCTTTACTATTGGATGGTGAAGAATCAAATGTGGAATCACTTTTCATTCAAACTTGTTATATTTCTTCCAATGAGGAAAAGAGGAAAATCATCCGATTTCGAAACCTAAAACGTTTTGTGTTGCTTTCCAACTGGAGGCATTGTAGTCATCCTACATGTGTGTCTCTTACAATTAATAATGAAGATTTAATCGCTATAACCCAAAATTGTAAAAAGTTGGAAGTGTTGAATGGTGAGAAACATTTTCCTCTATGCTTATCGGAATTACTTAAATGTTGAAGGAACTTTTTATACCAGTGTTTTTCAAGTCACCACTATGTTAACTATTTCGATAGTTTTTATAAATGAAATTCATCATCTTCTTGATGAATTCTACTGCAAAACGTCAAATATTCTACTTATTCATGAGAAATTTGAACTTACTTCAGTACTTTATAAAGATTTTTTGAAGAGAGATGATTACCCAGACCCAGTAAGTTTTTTCGTTCCAATATTTTATTATCAAACACTCGGCCTTCCCATTTTGGCCCTTATAAAAATTGCAAGAGTAAAAGTGTGCCAATACAAAAATTTTGCACAACTTATTATGAAAAAATTCAAAGTCAAATAAAGCTCAGTCAAAAAATATGACTTATCAAAATTTGTAAGGAGTGCAACATGAATTTCCTGAAGATATTGATTCATAGATGTTCATTTTTAGACGATGTCAAATATTAGCTTCGAAACTTTAAAACTAAAAAGTTAACAAACGAAAACATGTGCGTGTAAAATTTTTTTCTAAAAATTAGTCCATTATAAACTGTCATCGCACAAAATCGAAATTTATTTTCACATTATTTTGAAAGTTTCAACACCTAAGGTTGCTTGAGAAAATCTGAAATAATTTTTTTCTTTACAGTTTTTGAGTGCTGGTATTCGATAACGGAATATGGAATAGCTGTATTGGCAGACTTGCCTAACTTGCGGTCATGTGAACTTATCCGGTGTACTTCTGAGGCAACTGACCTTGCAAGTAAAATGGGAACTTTGAATATAAAGTCACTTAAGCTGGATAAAGGTTACTGCTTTAATTCAGAATTTTCATTGGCACATTTTTTGTCCAAAATGCCCTGTTTAGAAACATTACACATGATCAGTCAATCATCATTGAGTGATGAATCGATGAAAAAACTTCATACATTCTTCTCAAAATTGCGCACATTACATTTAACAGGTTAACAAATTTTTCTTCGTGATTAATAAGTAGATAGTGCTAAGAAAAGCGCAAGTATTAAAAAGTTTTGTGTATTTCAGATTGCAAAAAAGTTGGATCGTCGAGCATTATTAGCGTTCTCGAAAATTGCAACAGTCTTGTCAATTTGACTCTAGAGCAATTGAACATAGAACCTATACCACTTGGTCACTTTGTGAAACCAAATTTAAAAAATGTCCGAATTTCAGGGATCCCATCTTTCTCGCTCAATTATGTGAGACATGGCATAACATTGGAAATGAAATAGTATATTTCACAACAAGTTGAGGATCAGGAGTTTTACCATAGACGTCAAGTTGGCGGCGCAGAGCCATATGGGTTAGGGTGGAAAATTGTAGGCAAGCCGCGAAGCGGCTTGCCTACAGTTTTCC
>JAPYZL010115899.1:0-11077 GCA_030522825.1 Platygaster orseoliae
CTGAACATGATGCTGGCTTCACTTTTTTCGAGAGATTCTTGGCGACGCGCTGTATAAAATACAGGAAGGGAGAATAACCGCCCCCCTCTTTTATAAAAAATTTCTACTAATGAAATGACTACCTGAAAGTATGAATATTTTAGTCCTGAATGTAATGAAGTGAAAATATTCAGCTGTCTCAACCTACGTGCCGACTCAACCTACGTGCCTCTCCCCTACAATATGAAAAATATGCCAGTGATGACTCCAGGCACAAATCTGAAGGACAATTATCATTTTATTCTTTCAAGACA
The DNA here is from genome assembly GCA_030522825.1 of Platygaster orseoliae. Classification (NCBI taxonomy): domain Eukaryota; kingdom Metazoa; phylum Arthropoda; class Insecta; order Hymenoptera; family Platygastridae; genus Platygaster; species Platygaster orseoliae. Next base: position 294 of record JAPYZL010115899.1, read on the forward strand.
AAGTTTATTGAAAAAAGTTTTTGACAACACTTATATAATAATTATTTAAATAATTTTTTAATGAGTAATAACTCTAAAAATTATTATAAACAGTAAATTATTAAGACAAAAGGGTGGATAGTTAAAAATGTTTACGTCAAAAATATTTTTTGAGGGAATGAATCAATTTTTCATAATTAAGTTTACAGCTTTCATATTTTTAAATAATAAAAAATTATTGATTGTGAAGATTATTTATTATAGTATACAATTTTTTTTCGAAATTCACTACATTATCATCATTTTTCAATGCCTGGTGCAAGAAAAATTATTCGTTTCACGTGTGAATTTTTTGGGAAATAATATTTTTAATATGTTCATTTTTTGTCTTTCTTGCTTTATATTAAAAAAAATATTATTTATTCTTCTGTTAAAAATTACAAAAAAATGAGTCTAAAGATAATATCTTAAAAATATAAATAATATGTGATTAGAAACATGTGTAACATATTGTTTTCAAGCTACGAAACTGTGATTTTTGAGATACGATGAAATGTTCGGGAGCCCCGAGAGATACGATACTCTTCTAGGGACCCATCGATATGTTTAATCTTTAATCAAGATGACAATACCCTCCCATAATGTACTCTATTACACCACTAGTCATGTTACAAACTATCCATTTACCATTCAAACAATAAAAAAAATTCCTGATCAAACGTATTACACACTAAAGAAGTTTCTCGGTACCTCAAACCTCGTAACAAAAAATGTCGATCGTTGTAAGTTTTCTTGCGAAACAATTCGCTAGAGGCCGATTGAATTATACAGCGCGAATCGCTCGGAAAATTCCCTCGCGGCGGGAGAGGCGAATGGATATTAAAATGTCGAGCACGTTCTGCTTATAAAAATAGGGAAAAGGGCGAAAATGCGGAACTGCGAAATCCGGCGAGAATCTTCCTTTCATGAGGAGATATAGAAACACATGAAATGATAATCAAGCCACTATCTCTGCCCAATTACAAGATATTGAAAAGATTCGCAAGAATTATCGTGAAATCGTGCGTTACTATCTTTGATTCTAAAGAAAATTCCAGTTCATAAAGTCATTATAATTTTTTTATTCTCTGACTTTGAAGTACAATGTTTCTAATAACTGTTGTTTGCACAGTTTACGTACAAGAAAATGAAATGAAAAACCCTCATGTCACAAGTGTAGAAACGTTTGAGAGTTGTGCAATTTCAGTAATTGTCGATTTGAATTCGAGTTCGTTCTATAAATGATGGCGCATTTATTCTTCTTTCGCAATTTCGCATGCATCAAAATATATTCCCCCATTTCCGAGTTTTCCTGGCCTTTGTAAAGTACAATATACCGGGAAAATGTGCAAACTTTTTACCCGCTTGCTGGGGCATGAAGAATAAGGACGATGCAACTTTTTGAATTTTCCCTTGTAACAGTTCACGTCGAGACGATGTATAACTCCCTCGGAATTGACCTTTCTTATGTTTCGTTTCACGAATATTTACGAATGGTATGATACGATTCGGAGTTTGCATATCGTTGAGAAAAATTTTCCATGTCATGAAAATGAGTTGAAGGTCAATAAACTGATAAAAATATATATACGAATAATTATTTTCCTTCAAGTTTTCAAGTATGATCACGTTTTCTGCTCAGAGTAAAATGAAAATTTTTCTTTGAATTTGGTGGAATAACATGTTTTGCAGACCATTTCAACGAATTTCCATGCACGTACCGCAAAAGAACACAAACTTTTCCACCCCAGAAATTACGCCGTCGTAATGACGTTCTCGCGAGTTCATTGCACATGCAAAAACTGCTCGGAATAACATGGAACATTCGGAAAATTACGAGCGCGACATATATTTTTTCTGAGGCTTTTCCGAGACAGCTTTTTTCACAAAGGCTTTTCCACGTATTACAGATCGAAAATTTATCCAAGAGAAAGTCGAATTTTTTCAGCAATGTCATCTTTCCTTCTGGATTCAAACGTATCATGATTTATGCCAGCGAATTATTAATGCACTATCTTGCTGTTTGATCTACGTATTAGTCGTGACGTTAGGAATTTCATTTCACTCATTGTTTTTTATTCGTGTTCGGAAGGTGTCATAAGCCAGATTTCATCCTTGGGACGTGAAAACGTGGGTCGCATGATGTAAAAAAAATGAATCTTTTTTGGTATTTTTTATAAACGACGAAATCGGAAGAAAACTCAAGAAACACAGTGATAGCTTGAAAACAATATGTTACACATGTTTCTAATCACATATTATTTTTATTTTTAAGATATTATCTTTAGACTAATTTTTTTATAATTCTTAACAGAAGAATAAATATTACTTTTTAAATATAAAGCAAGAAAGACGAAAATTGAACATATTGAAAAAATTTCTCCATAAAAAAATTTACGCGTAAAACGGATAATTTTTCTTGCACCAGCATTGAAAAATGATGATAATGTAGTGGATTTCGAAAAAATAATTGTATACTACAATAAATAATCTTCACATTAATTTGTTATTATTTAAGAATATGAAAGCAGAAACCTCATTATGAAAAATTGATTCATTCCCTCGAAAAATAATTTTAATGTAAAAATTTTTAAGTATCTACGATTCTGTCTTGATAATTTACTGATAATGATCATTTTTAGTTATTACTCACGAAATAATTATTTGAATAATTACTATATAAGTGTCATCAAAAACTTTTTTCAGTAAACTTTGTCTTGAAAGAATAAAATAATAATTTTCCTTCAGATTCGTGCCAGGGGTCATCACTGGCATATTTTTCATATTGTAATAAATGAAATTCATTTGTTTAAATAATTAAATTCAACCTACTGTTGCGAAAATATATTTTTGCAAAACGCATATGCCTTTCATTGTTTCTAAAGCCGTCTTTTGCATATTTTGCATCAATAATATTGATTATTATACTATAATAAATTTCTTTCGTTTAAATTTATTTCAATTTATTTCAACAAAATATTGTGAAAATTTCTTTTCGCAAGATATATGTCATTTTCATGGTTTTTTAGGTTATCAAGTAAGAATTTTATATCGTTTTTGTAAAATTCATTTATTTGAACAATTGATTGAAACAAATTATTGCAAAATTTTTCTTCTATAATATGTGTATACTTTTAGTGGCTTTTTTGGTTGCCGAGTAAGGATTTGACATTGTTTTTGCAAAATTTGTTTATTTAAACTATCAATTTGAACAAATTATTGCAAAATTTTGCTGTTACAATATCTTTTTCATGGTTTTTTAGGTTGCCGAGTAAAGATTTGACAATGTTTTCGCTAAAATTGTTTATTTAAACTATTTATATAAAAAATGATTGCAAAATTTTTTTTTACAATATGTATATCTTTTTCATGGTTTTTTAGTTGCCGAGTAAGGATTTGGTATTGTTTTTGTAAAAGTCGTGTATTGAAACTATTTATTTAAAAAAGTTATTGCAAAATTTTTCTTGAACAATATGTATATCCTTTTCATGACTTTTTTAGTTGCCAAGTAAGGATTTGACATTGTTTTTGTGAAATTTGTTTTTTTTAATTATTAATGTAAACGAATTATTGCAAAATTTTTCTTCTACAATTTGTGTACCCTTTTCATGGCTTTTAAGGTTGCTGCCGAGTAAGGATATTGTTTTTGCAAAATTAGTTTATTTTACATTTTTTATAAACTAATTATTGCAAAATTTTTCTTCTACTATATGTATATACTTTTAATGGTTTTTCAAGTTGCTGAGTAAAGATTTGTCATAGTTTTTTAAGAATTCTGTTATTGATACACATATAATAGAAGAAAAATTTTGCAAAAACAATGTCAAATCCTTACTCGGCAACCTAAAAAGCCATGAAAAGGATATACATATTGTTGAAGAAAAAGTTTGCAATAATTTTTTTAAATAAGTTGTTTAAATAAACGAATTTCACGAAAATGATCTCTAATTCTTGTTCGGCAACCTAAAAAACTATGAAAACGACATTAATCATGCAAAAAGTTTTTGCAATGTTTTATCAATATAAATTATTTAAATAAATAAATTCAACAAAATCAGTGTAATTTACTTCTCAACTCAAAAACCATAAAAAGCATGTATTTTTCATGGAAACAGAATAGTGCAATAATGTATTTAAACGCATTAATATAACAAATTTAATTTACAAAGTAATGGAAATTTGTTGCTCAGCGAACTAAACAACAGGGAAAAGCACATTAATCTTGTAAAAACAAAATGTTCCAAAATAGCCAAGTTATAATTATCCAATAAACCAGTAGGTATTTGGTCATTCCAATTATTGAAATTCGTTTTTCAATTTTAAAAGGTGGAAATTGAAAATTGGTTTCCAAATTTTTTGTTCGACATTCTTGAGGGTTTAAAGAAATTAATAATGACTTTTTCGGAAAAAGTCAAAAATTTGAGTTACGATGAAATGTTTCACCTCTGTCAAAGATACGATGAAATGCTCGGGAGCCTCGAGAGATAAGATACTCTTCTAGGGACCCATTGAATTAATTTTTAAAGTACAAGTTCCATTTGTCGTGAGACCATGAATTTCTTCCGTACTTTGAAAATACGCTTCTTCTTTCAGTGCATGAATTCATTTCGCATAAAATATTACTTCCGAGGCTAATCCCCGAGCTTCCCTTGTAGATTATTCGAGGTGCACCGGTCATTTCCGCGTTTCAATGCGACGCGAATTATGCAGCGAATCTTATTAGCTCACCAGGTATTCATTTTCCAGTAATTTCTACGATTATCATAATACGTCGTTTAAACGTAACGTCAAACGTCACGAAACGAAAACAAATCTAACGCGTGGAATTTTCGCGTCATACCCGCATTTTCACGTTTCACATTTTCACACGGAAAAAGGCCAACTTTTGACATTTCGTTTGACACGATGACGTTTTTTCACGGTGCATGGCTTTATCGAATTTGAGCAATGGGGAAAATGCAACGTGCGAAAAAGGCCAGCGAGTTTTATTTTGTCGTATCGAATATTTAGATAATATGTCAAATATTCGATTGTGTTGTTTATTTAGTGAGAATTTTTATGTTTATTCAACTCCCGCAAGGAATATGTATTTTCGAACCCCTGCTGAGAGTTGAGAAAATAATGAATTACTTGACTATTGACGTGAAAGTTCTTCTCCCACGCTGTGATCAGCTGTGTCGATACAACATGTTCTTAAAAGTTTCCGTTTCATTTTATACTATCTATTTAGAAACATTCTCCTTTCTACTTCAAAATTTTTAATGATTTAACTTAAATGGCTCGAAAACAATAAAAATTTCAAATCTCTAATAATTTTCCCAAGAATGCCATAACTTAGCCTGAATCACGTATAAAAGGACATTCCCCTTCGCGCCGTACATTTCGGATACCCAAGGCATTCAATTTTTCGAGTACATCGTTTCGGCAGATGAAAAATACATGATCCTAATATGAAACGAAAGGAGGGACAACGAAGCGCCGGGCATATCTGCGCCATAACGCCGCCCCGACAGTGACATTTATGCCGCGTCGTTACCATTCCGTTATCGCGTTGTTGTGTAAGATTTACGCAAATGACTCGAGTCAGTTTTCTTGGGACATTTCTATTTTTATTCTCGGGACGCTCGACAACGATACACATGCAAACTGATTGGCCCTAACGGTCCCTTATTCCCGACCCTGGATTTCATTAAGAAAAAAAAAAACTTTTTTCATTTTATTAATTTTTTTCATCTTCTCTTTCTTTAAGAGGAACACGAGATGACGAGAGTTGTTTACATAATGAAGGAATTTGTTTTGCATTTTTCAATATCGCAGAGCAGGGAATCAAGTTGGGTGGAACTGTGGAACATCTACTTCGAATCTTTCTTTTTTCCAACTTTGGATGAATTTACGATCATTGAAGGTTATGGAATTTATGCCAGAAATGTGTAGATTTTTTTTCATTAAAAGTATAGAATTTTTTTTTGTTGATAAAATTAGGGACAAAAAAACTAGGAAAAATAAAGAATTTTTTTCTTTATTATCTAGAAATGATTTTTGGGTGTCACTATCAACTATTTTAACGACCGGCATAATGTACAAATATAAAAACAAGTGAACAAGACAAAATCAATGGAAAGATTCACTGGAATACTAATTGAAAGTTACAAGGTTAAGGTGACGATAAAAAAAGTAATTTTACAGTTTTTACAAATTTTACAAAATATTTGAATATACAGTTCCATTAGTCTATAGTGTTGAGGTGAATTTTTCATTGAAATATTAATACTAATTTTAATAATAAAAAGAAAGTAATGAAATATTTTTTACTTTTCAATTTATATCACAATTTTTTTCATAATCCCAACAATTTTATAAATTCACAATTTATTTATTTTTTTTTTATTCTATACCAATAATTATTTTTATGTGTTTATTTCTCAGTTTTTTTCTTTTCATCACCGTGCAGTAAATTGGATAGAAAATTTTTATCTACAAATTAATGAATTATAAACAGTGAATTCAAATGATGAGAAAACAAATTATCATTTTTTCAACCAATTTACAGGATATCAGTTAATTGAATATTGTGCTAAAAAATACGCAAAATTTCCAAAATTCCAGTATATAAAATATAAAAATCCCAAATTTTTCCGACCTTGAAATTTAAAATTACTCATTTATTAAATAACAATTGTTATATTATGCAATTATTGTCTTTTTTCCTTTGATTTTGTAAAAAACTCAAATAAAAAAATCGCCAGAAACAATCATTAACATTGAAGATTAGAAACGATTAATTTTCAAATAGAAGAATGAATTTTTCACAGAAATAAAAATAAACTTATAATATTAATTTCAATGATAAAACGAAGGTACTGCAAAATTCTTTATTTTTTAATTCAACTTGAATTTTTAGTGATCATCCCAATAATTTTATTGGTTTATAATTCATTATTTTCAATTATTGGAATCTATACCCATAACTTATTTTTATGTTATTATTTTTCACTTTTTTTCATAAAAAGAAGTTATGAGTGAAAATTCAACTAATTCAAAATAATAAATTAAAAATTATAAAATTGTTATAATGTGAATAAAATTTTGAAATAAATTAAAAAATAACAATATGACAGTATCTTCGTTTTATTGTTAAAATTAAAATTATTATTGAATAAATATTTCAATGAAAAATTGACCTTAGTACTATCTACTAATTGAAAATCAATCGGTTCTAATCTTCAATGTTAATAATTTTTTCTGGCAATTTCTTTTATTTGAATTTTCTACAAAATCAAAGGAAAAAAGACAATAATTGCATATTATAATATAAAAATAGTTATTTAATGAATGAGAAATTTTAAATGTGAAGATCAAAAAAATTAACGATTTTGATATTTTAAATACACAGGAATTTTGAAAGTTTTGCGTATTTTGTAACACAATATTCAATTGCCTGTATTTTTAGAAATTTATTGAAAAATTTATAATTTGTTTTCTTATTATTTGAATGCAGTGTTTCTAATTTATAAATTTGTGGATAAAATTTTTTTATCGAAATAACTGCTGCATTTATTTCTTAGTTTTTTTCATTTCTTTTACTATGCAGTTAATTAGATTAAAAATTTTTATGTATGAATTTCTGAATGAGGAGCACTGAATTCAGATGATGACAAAATGAATCATCATTTTTCAAAAAATTTCTAGGAATACAGTCAATCGAATATTGTATTATAAAATACGCAAAATTTTCAAAATTCTTGTATCTAAAATATCAGAATCGCAAATATTCCTGATCTTCAAATTTTTCATTTCTCATAAATTTCATAACTATTGTTGCATTATTCAATTATTTTTTTTTTTTACTTTGATTTTGTAGAAAATTCAAATAAAAAAAATTGGCAGAAAAAATCATTAACATTGAAGCTTAGAAACGATCGATTTTTAATTAGTTGATAGTATTAAGGTGATTTTTCAATCGAAATATTGATTCAATAATAATATTGCAATTTTTTTTTACTGTATTGTAAAATTTTTCTGGAAATCCAAACGATTTCAATTGATTTTCTATTTCAAATCTTTTTCCTGAAGACAAATGAAGATAAAAAAAAGTAAAATCAATTCAGACTTTAACTTCATTTCATTTGTAAAACAAGAAAAAACACCAATAACTACATATTCTGAAATAAAAATGAAGTTGAAAATACATTCAAAGAAGCCGAAATGAATACGAGCTTTCGACTCAAAATTTCTTACTCAAAACCTTCATCATTCCAATGACAAAAAATCGACCCTACAAATTCATGAATACTGTCTCTATTCACTTCCATTCCTATTGTCTACGTTTAAAGAAAAGCAAATCCCATGCAGGTCGAGAAAGTATTTGTGCGGTTAATGTAACGTTAATTTCGCACGGATTAATCTCTTGAGGAAGTGCGAGAGGGGAGATTCGGTGTCAGCTCCATTTTTTCTCGGGTGATGTTCGCGTCGTTGTTGCCGCTATCTCACGGACGAAAGGCTGATAAACATTATAGCACGCGAGGCGCAATTCGAATGAATAATTTTACTCGTTTCGCGGCCATTTAGGCGGAATTTTTTTATCCACCGTTATCAAGATCGCTTCGTGCCCGTGAAAGACGATTCCGCAACTTTTACGGTCATAATTCAGTTGAGGAAACTTCAGAAAAAAGGATGATTCAAGATACTTACTTAGTCGAAGAGTGAAATCAGTTAAAATATTGATAATGAGATAACAAGTGAGTGAATTTGGACGAATAAATAATGTTTGCATTTGGAGAAACATCCTTTATGAGATACTTTGATTATAATATTATAAATATTCACTCTTCTACTCATGGAACTACTTTTCGACACGCCAGCAACTTGAAAAATGCGAGTAATTTCAAGGATTAGGCAGATTTTGGGTGAGTGCGCACTCGGTGTAAATTGAAAAAGGGCACGGCACTGTCTTGTTGTGTTGAAAAAGGCAATTGGCGGACTTGAGATACGGCCTATATGTTACGAGAACAGTGGTGGTAGATGCTTGAGCCGATAGCGGTGCTTGCCTTTCGCGAATCTTCGCAACGCCGTAACGCTGCGTCCCTTGCAAATGCGTTTTTCATGTTAGCTTCGGGCTCCGAAAGCAGCGATTTACTTTAACGTGCTCGCATTTAAACACACTTTAAAAAAACTTGGTAATTTCTCCGTACAAGGCGAAAAATTTCCCATGTACGTTGGTTTTTCCCACCCACGTATGTTATTGTTTCTTACAAACTTATATTTTGAATGTATTGAACACATCAAAGCTTACCGAATAAAAACCAATCAGAATAAATATGAATTTTTTTTAAAATCACAATAAATCATCTCAAAAAACGGATGAAGAATTTATTTGAAGGTTCTGAAGTGATCACGCACTATCATCATCGATGGATGAATAATAACGTTAGCATTCCAAAATCAAAAATATTGATTATTCAAATCGATAGGTAATTTATTTCTCCGGCCTTCCGCGAAATTGTATATTCCGAAATGAGGAATGTTGACGAAAGTATGTAAATAGAGGGATACATGGTCCTGCCGGGGCATTTATCAGTTTGATATTTCAATTTCGAACGGCAATGGCATGTAATTAAAATGAGGTATCGGCCGTAAAGGAACGGGGAGTTTCGAAATGTTTCGTGGAAGCGCTGATGAAATGAGTATTTTGCCTTAAACACTTTGCTCGAAATTAGAACTTTGGGATACACGAGTTTATCAAGGTAAAGCATTGCCGTCCGTCTTACTGCATTCATCCGCCCTATTATTTATCTCCATTTTATCTCCTTTCCCAGCCGCGTTACAAATGAAGCGAACGCTGAACCGCGACTTTCATCCGATTATTCAGGAGAGCTTTTTTTTTGTTTGCTTTCGGGGCAAATTATATATCTCCTCGAGAATTAACGTTAAGGTGAGAACCCATCGACAGCTTAGATATATTTTCGTAACCAATTTCTTCCGCAAAGTTTTTCCAGGGTGTTCGGTTATTTCCAGGAACAGATTTCCCGAATATTTCCCAGGTGATTTTCTCACATTATTTGTATTGAATATTCTATAGATAAAAAAAAACATAACTGTAACGTAATTATTTATTACGTTACAGTTATGTATCGCATATTAACGTTATTAAAAGAAACAATGGTTTTTCGAATCACTTTTCTCTGAAACAGCAGGAATTTACCAATAAATAACATTTAGAATGAATCTTGGTCGTAAATAATAAATGCAGAGTGAATATTCTATTATGACTTTTTATAAATCAACGATTATTGTAAAAAATTTGTTATACAAATGTAGAATCATCGAGGAATGCGTATACACTAATTTCCATTGCTGCGAGCCTCGAAATTTTTAGTTCGAAACCGCGCCACTAGAGGATACACTGCAGGCGCTTCTCGCAATCAATTTGTTGTGCGGAGTGAAGATAACGTCCTCGTTCACATAAGAATGTTTGTCTGAAATCCATAGACGGACCATGGTCTGGACGTAAAGGATTTCAGTCCTTCCCTTTTTCCCTCTGTATCAGAGGTTGTGACTATGTAATGTTATGTTTTTATATAGTTGATTGTGACACCCTAGCAAACGCGAGGTCAGAGTAAAGTCTGACTTTTCTCTGACTTTTGTCTGACTTTTCTCTCATTCGCAGACTTCTCACCAATTAACCAATATTATGACCTAATTATTGTTAAACATGAAACATAAACGATTAATGTCAAACTACGACGCGTTTTTACATATAACAGTTG
>JAPYZL010115909.1:0-10455 GCA_030522825.1 Platygaster orseoliae
AACGTAATGTTTATTGAAAATTGAAATGAAGTGATGAAAATAGTCAGTTTTTTAAATAATATAGCATGAAATTATAGAATTCTGTATAGTGATCCATAGGAACTTTGAAAATTGTTGAAAATACCATTTAATAAATGAAAGTTTATAAATTACATGCAATATGAAAATTTCTTGAAATATTTGAAATACCTAAAATCCGTAAAATTATAATTTTATTGTATAAAAAATCCATAAAACTATAAAATATATTTCCAATTTGATTCCAAGAGTATCGAATTTTAAAAACTAAATAGACATTCATAATGCTCGTTTTTTGCATTATTTATTGAAAATTTGAATATGAAATATTTCGTAAAATCTTTTTTATTGGCAAAGTTCTCATGACAATCAGACATTCCTTATATGAATGCCACTTTTTATAAAGTCGACTTTATAAACTTTTTATAAACAAATTTCTTCATGAAATGATCTTATGAGAAAATTTTTTCTTATAAAAACCAGTTACACTTTTATAAAAACTTTCAAAATCCTTTAAAAAATTAAAATTAATAATATGAAATATCATTATTTATTTCAATATTCAAATACGTATAAAATATTTCGCAAAATCTTTTTTAATGGCAAAATTCTGATAAAAATCAGACATATTTCATGAGAATCCCAATTTTCAGAAAGTTGACCTTGCAAACTTTTTTAAAAACAAATTTTCTTATGAAGTGACCTTGTTAAAACTTTATAAGAAAAATTTTTCTTATAAAAACCAGTTTCACTTTTAAAAAAAAAATTCAAAATCTTGTAAAAAGTTAAAATTAATAATATGAAATACCGTCATTTAATTATTATTTGGATATAAAATATTTCGCTAAATTTCTTCAAAAACCGAATCTAAAGAATATTCACATTGAAAACGAAGAGTAACGAAACCTCTGAAAATAGTCATCAACTGAAATAAAAAAATACAAATAATCTGAAAAATGTTGAAATAAATTTTTTTATAAAAACTGTTTGAATAGACAAATTTTATATACAACAAATTAGTCTATGAATTTCATAGAAAAAAATTTTGTTTTAAAAAATTATGAAGAACATAAAATTCTACAGATTTTATCATCTTATTTTTTCTTCCGTCAAAGCATATATAAAACTATTAAATTTTTAAAATTCTAATTCCTGTACTTGAGTAATTTTCCGAATTAAAAAAAATAAAATTCACCACATTAACAAAATCTTCTTTTTCAGTCCTTTTCACTTTTTCAAGCTCAAATTTTCCATGCATTGTGTTTTTTCCGTACTCTGAAATTTTTAGTTCTAACTTCACTCTCGTGACGACGAAAAGTCTCATTCTGGTCCATCTAAAAAATTTATTTCTCGCAACTCTTGGGGGAATCGCAGCTAAGAACGCGTCATATTCATAAATCTTGTTACGAACTCGCTAAAACTCGCGGCAAACGCGATTAAACTCGTGAAAGGAACCGCGACTTTCGAGCTCCCGGAGAAGCCGCTGAATTCGCCGTTTTTATTTCACCTTGGGACGACTACGTTTCCTCTTTCTTTTGTCGAACGCAATTCACGTCAATCACTTGGAGCAGTTATCGAATAAGTGTAATTCAAGCACAATTCTGAATCGCTCAAGTTGAATAGTTTCAAACTACATATCCTAGAGAAAAAATGTGTGTCTTAATATTTAAAGAATATTCAAAAACGTAATAAATTAAAAACATTTCAAGGATTCATTTTTCTCTGAAAATATTCTAACAATATAATTTTGTATTTTTTTCAACTATTTATATATACACGATTTGGACATGATTTTATTAAGCACTATATTTATTGTGAACACATAATTTACAAATTTATTACTGTAAATACGAAATTAAAAATTTATGGCATAAAATGTCATTGTGTCAATTGTGCAAATTTTTTAGAAACTCATTAGAATAATCATGAATATTAAAAAATCATGGCATAAAATTTTCAGTTCGAAATAAAAGGAGAAATTGATAAAAAGTCGTGTTTCCCTGACTCATGTTATAAATAAAATTAAAAAATAAAAAACTAGAGTTGTTTTAACATCAAAATCGATAGTTTTTTCATCCGCAATTTCAACTGGGAATAATAGCTACGTGAGATCTCGACCGCGATCGTCGATCTTAGACGTCAAGTCGGCGTGGAGTCAAGCGACACTCGGTGAAATCGTCCCAGGAGCCATTGTTGCCCGTCAATTCCCGGAGAGCTGTCGAATGTGTCGTCGAAAGAAAAGAGGGTGGAAAATCGGGGCTGGCGGGCACCGACGGGAAAAGCATTGTGTCCCACCCTCGCGCGAAACTCGACGAAACCACGCGCCGGAAACAACGAGATACCGCTTTATTGAATACAAAGCCGAAAAAGGAACGGAAAAGACAAAACGAGGACAGTCTCGCGCATATTTTCGATTCGGCTGAATTACGCGTTCTTTCGCATTCGCGAGCGCGTTCAACGCATGGATTACGCGAAAATTCGGTAGAAAAATTTTTTTTCCAGAGTTTTAGTAGAAAGAATTTATGGCAAAAGAGTTCTTTTCAGGATTCAATTCGTTGAGTTAGACTCAATAATACCGTCTAAAAAGTCAATCTTATTTTAAGATGCAACAAAATTAAGGGACGATTTGAAATTTAAATAGCATCTTAAATCTAGTCCATCTTCAAATTTATTTCCAAGCAAACAAGTCTTAAATTAAAAGTATGTGTCTTGAATCAAGAATGATTGAATAAATTTTGAAATTCAGAGTAATAGATAAATTCGTAAAAAGAACATGAAAAAAAGAGAAATTCTTATCTTAATGCTTTAGAACGAAAAAAAATTTTTTACACTAAAAATAGAATCTTATTTTAAGATGCTTGAAAGTCAAGGTAGGTATTGAAATTCAAATGTTACACTCTAAAAAGTCAATCTTATTTTAAGATGCAACAAAATTAAGGGACGATTTGAAATTTGAATAGCATCTTAAATCCAATCCATCTTCAAATTTATTTCCAAGCAAACAAGTCTTAAATTAAAAGTATGTGTCTTGAATCCAGAATGATTGAAAAAGTTTCGAATTTCAGAGTAATAGATTAATTCGTAAGAAGAACATGAAAAAAAAAGAGAAATTCTTAACTTAATGCTTTAGAACGAAAGAAATTAAAAAATTTTTACACTAAAAATGGAATCTTATTTTAAGATGCTAGAAAATCAAGGTAGGTCTTGAAATTTGAATGTTATCACAAGTTTAAGATACATTAATTTATAAATTTAGTGCAATTCATGAAATTCGTAGGAAGAAATAGAAGAAAAGAGAAATTCTTAAGTAAATGCCTAAAAACGATAGAAATTAAATATGTTTGAATAGTGTAAAAACTGAATCTTATTTTAAGATGCAAGAAAATTATGAGACGACTTGAAATTTGAATAGTATCTTTAACTCAGTCCATTTTCGAATTTAATACTTCCCTGCATGAAATTGATTATGAACATATACTGAATATAAGATAATATTTGAATTTCAAGACACTCCGTGATTTTGTTGCATCTTAAATGAAGATTCAATTTTTACAGTGATCTTCCAAAGAAGTGCTATCGTGTTTTTCTCAATCACTGCCAGGAAAATCATAAATATTTGATTTTCTGAACATAAAATTAGATCATTTAAAAGGTATACTTATTAGCTTTACAGTGATATACTGCTTTTATAAATCGAAATAGTAGATTTTAAGTTACAGCCACTGAAAGTAAAAAAAGTGCGTTTCGAAAAATTGCTTATCTTAAAAAACACACCTTTTTTAAATTTTAGTAAAAACTATTATTCTGGTCAATTTTATTCGATTTTGTTTATTTCTTGAACATCCGGAACTTGATGCACATGAAATATTAAACACAATTCACATTTTATAAATTGTTGATGATTCGTGAAAAATCGGAAAATTTGTGAAATTTCAGAAAAGGTTATTGAATTTCGTAGATTGTTAAAAATTTCAAAAATATCCTGTCCTTGAATTTCCAAACGCTTAAAAAATGAATGAAAATATCATAATAAAGGTTAAGTTAGGTTAATATTGACGTTGAATTATATTTGTTAAATTTTGAAAATTGTCCATTCTTTTAACTATGATAGATAATGTAAACAATTTAATAATTTCGCTTATTTTTGAACTGTAGGAATTTCAGGAACAGGAAAAATAAAAAACCATTGATATTTCAGAGATTGCCAATGATTTGTTAAAAATCGAAAAATACGTGAAGTTCCAAAAAAAGTTCTAAAAATTTGTAGATTATTGAAAAACTCAAAAATTGTATATTCCTGAAGTTCCAAACGTTCAAAAAATAAACGAAAACGTTAAAATATTGTTTCTTCAACTCTACCAAAGAAAAAGTTGATAAATATTGACGTTGAATTATATTTGTTAAATTTTAAAAATTGTTCATTCCTTTCGCTATGATAAGTAATAGAAATAATTTTTTATTATTTCTTTTTTTTTACTTCAGAAATTTCAAGAACAAGAAATATTAAAAACTATTGCCATTTTAGAGATTGTAAATGATTCGTAAAAAAATCGATGTATACGTGAAATTTCAAAGAAGGTTGTTAAATTTTGTAGATTATTAAAAATCTCGAAAATTGTATATTCCTGAAGTCCCAAATGTTCAAGAAATGAATGAAAACGTTAAAATATTGGTTTTTAAACTCTACAAAAAATAATTTTTTAAATATGAACGTTGAATTATATTTGTTAAATTTTAATTATTGTTTATTCCTTTAACTATGATAGATATTATAAACAATTTTTTTCCTTTGTTTATTTGTACTTTACGAATTTCAGGAACAAGAAAGAAAACCATTGATATTTCAGAGATTGTAAATGATTCGTTAAAATTCGAAAAATACGTGAAATTTCGAAAAATGTTGTTAAATTTTGTAGATTATTAAATATCTCGAAAATTTAATATTTCTGAAGTTCCAAACGTTCAAGAAATGAACTAAAACTGTAAAATATTGGTTTTTGAACTCTACCCCAGAAGAAATATAAACGTTGATTTATATTTATAAAATTTTAATAATTATCTATTCCTATACTATGAAAAGCGATAGAAAAATTTTTTCGATTCCTTTTATTTCTTGAACATTTAGAACTTCAGGAACATTAAATACGAAAAACCATGGATATTTCAGAGATTGTCAATGATTCATGAAAATTCGAAAAATACATAGAAATTCCAAAAAAGATTGTTAAACTGTATAGATTACCAAAAACCTCAAAATTTTATATTTCTGAAGTCCCAAATGTTCAAGAAATAAACGTAAACGTTAAAATACTGGTTTTTGAACTTTACTCAACAATTAGTGAAAAAATTGTAACTTTGAATTATACGTGGTAATTTTTAATAATTGTTTATTCCTCATACTACTTTTATTCCTTGTATTATTTTAATACAGTATTAAGAATATAAATCATCAAATAATATAATAATTATTTATAAATAATCCTAATAAATCATTATATGAATAGATATCGTATAAATGATATTATATTATAATAAATTATATAGATAAATATTGTATAAAATAAATTGATTATATGAATAAATCGTTATCATGAATTTCTTGTATTTACTATGGAAGGTGATAGAAAATTTTTTTTTTATTTCGTTTATTCTTGACAGTGAGGAACTTCAGGAACACAGTTAAAGTCTGTTGCTTTTTCCTGTCTTCCTGTTGTGCTATAATTTAGTGTTACAAACTAGCGTTCGCGTGGCCGGAAGATAGCCACTCCTTAGTGTATTGATCAATGCGCGACGCACAAAACGAATGGAAAACGCTCGGTGTAAAGTGGTGCGTGAAAAGGGGCCGTGCTTTGATCAGTGGCGTGACCCTTCGCGCCTTCATCATCACGCTCCGAAAGCCTGACGCGAGTTAACGTTAATGGTACGACGTAATTAACTCGGAATACCGGGCGTCTAGGAAAAGCCACGCTTCCGCGTTTCCGCATACATGGAACGCTGCGCGCTCGAAGAATGCGTTTCCCAGACTCTAATTTCAGCGACTACGACAATCAAAAGCAAAGCGATGAAAACGAGCATCTCAAGGTGCACGTTGTTCTTGAAAACGATTCGAAAATTGCTAGAGCTTGTTCTATGCTAATGATGCTTTGTATTTTGATTTAACAGATGTAATTTATTATTGATTTACACAAAACTGTACAATAAAAAAAGAAGTTTTCGTATTACAATATAATATCGATACTTACAATATTACTACTACTATGTTAAATTGTGATTTTTTTCTTAATTTGGAAATTTTAGAAGTATAACTGGTTTGTATAAGAACAATTTTTCTTATAAGGTTTTTATCAGGTCACTTTATAGGAAAATTGGTTTTTTAAAAAGTTTGTAAGGTCGACTTTATGAAAATTGGATTTTTAGAAGAAATGTCTGATTGTTATGAAAATTTTGTCTTACAAAAGATTTTGCGAAATGTTTTATATTACAATATTGAATAAATAATGATGTTTCATAATAATAATTTGATTTTGTAAAAGATTTTGAAATTTTTTATGAAAGTGTAACTAGTTTTTATAAGAAAAATTTTTCCTATAAGATTTTAATGAAGTCACTTGATAAGAAAATTAGTTTTTTAAAAAGTTTATAAAGTCAACTTTATAACAAATTGAATTTTGAGAAGAAATGTCTGATTGTTATGAAAATTTTGCCGTTAAAAAAGAGTTTACGAAATATTTTATACGCAAATATTCGCTTAATACTGATATTTGTTATTACTGATTTTTTTTTTGGCAAATTTTGAAATTTTTGAAGTATAACTGGTTTGTATTAGAAAAATTTTTCTTCTAAGGTTTTAATAAGGTCACTTTTTAAGAAAATTAGTTTTTAAAAAGTTTATAAAATCGACTTAATAAAAAATTGAATTTTTAGACAAAAATGTGTGATTGTTATGAAAATTTTTCCATTGAAAAAGATTTTTCGAAATATTTTATATTCAAATATTGAATAAATAATGATGTTTCATAATAATAATTTTTTTTATAAGATTTTAAAATTTTTTATCAAAGTGTAACTGGTTTTTATAAGAAAAATTTTTCTTAAAAGATTTCAATGAAGTCACGTAATGAGAAAATTAGTTTTTCAAAAGTTTATAAAGTCGACTTTATAAATATGGAATTCTTATAAAATATGTCTGATTTTTATGACAACTTTTCTATTAAAAAATGATGTCGCGAAATATTGTATATTCAAATATTCAATAAATAATGATATTTCATGATATTCATTTCGATTTTTATAAGATTTTGAAATTTTTTATAAAAGTGTAACTGGTTTTTATAAGAAAAAATTTTTTTACAAGGTTTCAATAAGGTCACTTTATAAGAAAATTGGTTTTTAAAAAGTTTATTAAGTCAACTTAATAAAAAATGGGATTCTTATAAGAAATACCTGATTCATATGCAAATTTTGCCATTAAAAAGGTTTTTCGAAATATTTTATACTCAAATTTTGAATAAATAATGATATTTCTTAATATTGATTTTTTTTTTTTTTTTTGAAATTTTTCAAGTATAATTGGTTTGTATAAGAAAAATTTTTCTTATCAGGTTTTTAAAAGGTCACTTCGTATGAAATTTAATTTTTAAAAACTTTATAAATTCAACTTTATGAAAAATTGAATTTTTGGAAGAAATGTGTGATTGTTATGAAAATTTTGCCATTAAAAAAGATTTTACAAAATATTTTATATTCAAAAATTCAATAAATTATGATATTTCATAATGGTACTTTTAATTTTAATAAGATTTTGAAATTTTTTATGAAATTCTAATTGGTTTTTAGAAGAAAATTTTTTTTACATGGTTTTATTAAGATTACTGTGTATGAAAATTAGTTTTCAAAAAGTTCATAAAGCCAACTTTTTGAAAAATTGAATTGCTAGAAGAATTGTCTGATTTTTATAAAAACTTTGCCATTAAAAGAGATTTTTCGAAATATTTTATATTCGAATTTTCAATAAATACCGATATTTTTTATGATTGATTTTTTTTTAATAAAATTTTGAAATTTTTGAAGTATAACTGGTTTTTATAAGAAAAAATTTTTATACAAGGTTTTAATAAGGTCACTTTATAAGAAAATTAGTTTTTAAAAAGTTTATAAAGTTGTTAAAAAAAATTGAATTTTTATAAAATATGTCTGATTTTTATGAGAATTTTGCTATTAAATAAGATTTTCCGAAATATTTTATACTCCAATTTTCAATAAATAATGATATTTCTTATTCTTTTTTTTTCTAAAATTTTAAATTTTCTGAAATACATAACTGTTTTATATAATAAAAAATTTTCTTATAAGGTTTTTATAAGGTCATTTTATGAGAAAATTTTTATAAAAGTTTCATAAACTCGAATTTATAATAAACGGAATTCTTACAAGAATTTTGCCATTTTTTATAAAAACCAAAATCACTGTAGATGCAGTTCACATTTTTCATCGATTGTTGCAACGATTTTCTTTTACATGAAAGGCAAACTAAAACTTCAATTTGCACAAAAAATTATGCAGAATCAACTGCTGCACAAAAATCTGTATCTACAATAAATCTATGTAAAAATTCAACAATACACAAAAAGTTCCTGCACAATAGATACCATCCCAATATATATCAAAATCGAACGTAAATGAAGACAAAATATTTACAAAAACTGCAGTAAAATATTGCGGAATGTTTTTACAGTACAATACAGTATTGAAATAATAACTTTATTATTTTCCGAGTGTATTTAACTCATATTCCCAATATACCAGTTGAATCGAGATACGAAGCACCCATAAAAAACCATATCGTTTTCATTTTCTTGGAATTCGGGTTTTCCTCGTAACGACCCGCGTTAATTGCCCCTTCGTCGAAGATAATCGCGGCAGCGAATTCGGTGTATCAATGCAGAAAACGGCCATTGTCGGGGATCTACGTTCCTGAATGAAGCCGCGCTCGCTTATCGGCAATTTCATGCGTTTCGGGGCCATATTGCGTGTGTGTTTGCGGACACGCGCGCGCACACGTACACGCGGCCACGGTAATTACGCGACGAGATAGATAATGGCACGTGCCAGTGACGTTATTTACGGCCCCGACGTTTGCAAGTATAATTTTTACACGTATTGTGGTACACCCGCGGCTCGTATAATATTACTTGTTATTCAAATGCGTTCCTCGGCACTGATTTTCTAGTCATTTGCTTCACTCGCCTCGCGAATGACTCGGCACTTATCTCGCTTTTTCCCTATTTTATCGAGGCACCAGTTCGGTTTTTCACGCTTCGGGATTTCACGCACGCGATGGTATGACGCCAAGGGCGTAACCAGGATTCATTTTCGATTCCGTGTTCTTACTATCTTTATTAACTCTGGGTTTTTTGCAGTTTTGATACGAAATGTAAGGGAGAGTTTATTGGAACTTTTTTACATACTTTTTTACGGTGCACGGTCACTTTCCCGAAAGCAGTTTCCCGACAGCACTTCTCCCGACAAACAATTTACCCGACAACATTTTTCCCGACACTGCATTCGGGAAAATGGACGGGAATCCCTTTTACTCCTTTGTTACTTAATTTAAAGTCGCACATTTTTTTTTGCACAACGTTATCTTGAAAAAGAAAAAAATTTTCACTTGAATGACACTTAACTGAAAAAAAATTTATTCTTTCCGCAGTTTCTGTCAGAAATCTGAAATTATTTTCCGTATCGCCGGTGAACTGAAATCCCGACTGTGGCCAAAGCGACACGAAAGCCAGTAACACTCGGCATACATATTAATAAGCGACGGCGAGTTTCACGCCTATCGTGCAACCGTGAAGATTTACTAGAGATACAGTCGATTTTCCTTTTGCACATGTGTCGCCGCCTATGCAAGAAACGCTCGCAATTTGCATTTATGAATATGTTTCCAACCCCTTTTTTCATCCCTTTCGGGCGAGGGCGCTTGGGGGGGAGGGGGAGGGGGAGGAAAGGTAGATTTCCCCAATGGGACGACAACGGAAATCACCAAATCAAATGTTTGACTGAATTTCGTAACCAAATTTTGCAATCAGGGGCGTAGGCAAAGAGAGGTTTTTGGGGGTTCAGGTTTTTTGGAGCTTACAGTCTCTTCAATTCAAAAATGCAGATCCGAAAGAGTTGATACAATTTAAAAACCGAATCATTGAACATTGATATAAAATTGAAAGTCAAAACAGTATAACATCCAGATCCAGTTTAACAACCAAATCCAGAGATAAAATAAAACTGAAACTCAAAACAGTATAAAATTCAGATCCAGTTTAACAACCAAATCCAGAAATAAAATGAAATTGCAACTCAAAACAGTATAAAATCCAGATCCAGTTTAACAACCAAATCCAGAAATAAAATGAAATACAATTGAAAGTCAAAACAGTATAA
>JAPYZL010115912.1:0-28518 GCA_030522825.1 Platygaster orseoliae
TGCTCTTATTATACATGCCATAACTGCGACTCAGATCTCGATGATGACGATGAAAATTAATGTCTTTGCATTCCAAGTTTAAGGCATTTTTTTCAATATGTTTCCTTTTTATTTCTCTTGCGCTTTTTATGAGCTATCAATAAAGTTACAATAACAAAAATGTCGAATTTCCATTTGTTTTACTTCACAGAGCCTTCATTAAGTATTCACAGCGATTTGTGTTGATATTTGTGTTATTTTTTGTCGGTTTTTGAAAATAGCCGTCATTACCCCACCATTTTTCTAAATGACGAAAACCAAATTTTTTATAGATTTTAATTTTTTTTTAGTTTGAATCAAAATTTTTTAAATCTGCCGATATACTTTGTTAGCATTTGAGTTACACTTGTTATCTTAACTTTCGTTTGATCAAAATGCCGTCATTACCCCACTTTCCCCTAAAAAATAATAAACATATTGTATTTTACACTTTAGTAAATAACGAATCATGATATACGTGGAATGAAAAATAAAGTTACATTATCCTGATTTCTACATTGTTTTATAAGTATTACTATACATGTGTTTCACTATAACGTACAGCTATAACTACTATACTATATGCTAATGGCAATACGAATATTTTGAATAATACAATACTGTATATAGTAGAATTCAATATATTTTTCTCTCACAAGTAAAAAATTTATATTGTAATGAAATTAATTTTTCTTTCCAAATTTTTAAAATTTATGCAAAAAAAACCTTTTTTGTCTTCCCAAATTTCCATTTTCTCAACCGTCCTTTCAATTACCTCTAACGCTTAAACTGAGTAATTTCCTTAATTTCGCAACATGAAACATTTTTCATCGTCGCGTTTACACACATAAAAATTCCCTGGCTACGTGACTTTTTGCACAGCAACAATTACACAACTGCGAAACAAAGTGATCATTTTCCGTATTGATTTATAGGTAATGACTCTTTGTTATTGGAAAGCCTATGATTTTTCTGCGTTTTTATGCCGTTCGGAAAAGCTGTTAATTTTATGTGCATCCCGTAAAAACGAATTTTATGCCTCTCAAGCAACAGACCAACAATCCATTGCCCTTGTGTTCGATCAGCGCGTTCCTCGACGTCCCGATAATTTCCCCGCAATTTTTCCTCGCCCCGCGGGCTCTGTTGCGAAACATCAACTTTTATTGTCCCGCGCCCATATGATTCCCTGAAATAATCCGGCCAATCGAAACGAGGATTACGCGTCGAACGCGAAAACGAGCTCACTGAAATATTGGACGTTGTTCCAATTCCCAAAGGACATTTTTCAAGCCCCGCTGGCTCGCAGCTGTATTTTTAACTTGTTCAAGTCAATGACGCTGTCTGCATGGGATTTCGGCGTTTCCATATAATGAATCGCCTGACGAATTATTGAAATCGATGTTTTTTTCCCAATAAAAAACATACCCTGAATATGATTCAAAGCAGATTTTTTGGTTTCCCAATATTTTTTTTTTAGTGATTTTTTATGGATGATATTCCTGATATCGAAATTGTGAGGTTGATTCGTATACATGTTGATATTTAATTTTGATTTAGAATGTTTTACAAAACAGAAAATTTCGACTAATGAAATAGTTGTAAAACGTGACCTTGAAATGATGAAAATTCACGTCTATTTGAAATAAGTTGATTATTTCATTATCAAAAACTAATTAAAATGAATATTTTATTGTTACTCTGAGAAAAAAACCTGGTAATGTTTACTATGAGTAATATAATTATTATTATAAACGAGGGAAATTTACAATATTATTTAAATTTTTCATATACTATAGCACATTGGGCCATAAATATATTTACTTTTACCAAAAAGGTCAAATATCACAATTATAAGTTGATATATAGTAAAAAATACTAAGCATATTTTTTTTCACTTTAAAAACTGGTAGAACGAAAATATGAACGTTAAATAAAAATCTTTTTTCTACAATTTATGTGATAACAACAGAAGTCATAATATTTCTTCAAAGTTTCGAAATTCATTGTACAAACTGGTAAACAACCTCATTTTTCTTTGAAATCGATTACTTGATAGCTGATTGTTATCAAATATAAATCATATTGAAAAAAAATTTTCCATTTTTACGACTGGGATTTTTCGACTTGGTACTGAATAGTTCTTTTTTTTTTTATTTTTACAACTTTTAAAGTTTTTTACCGAATTTCATTAGATACTATTTTAACTTGACATTAGAATCATTTAATTTTTATTATTTTTAAGTTTGAGGTCGAGTCGGAAGATTCTTTTCTGAATTTCATTTTCTAAAATGAATTAGTGTCATTTTGGTATGGATTTAAAATACTTCTGGAAATTCATTCGTACTTTTGGTGACGTTTTTTACTGAACTTTTCAACTACTGGTTGGATTATGACTGATTTAGATGATTTTGTCTTGAATCTGAATGAAACGCTTTTCAGTAAATTGAAGGGTTATTAATTAAATAATTCAAGTATCAGGATTTAGTTTTACTTATTTACAGTGTAATTTTTTGCCAAAAGTTGTTAGTTTTCAACTGATCTTTTAATTTTGATATTGGAATTGCAATTTTTCACGGAATTTTTCACAAAATATACGAAATTAGTAAATAATAGTACTCTATATACAAGATATGGGAAATTATTTTACATGATTATAATTTCTAGTTTCTTTTCTGTTTTACTAAACATTTCTGAGTTTCATTAGAATGTACCTAAAGTTCCGAAAGTAGACTTAATTTTCTTCATATTTTTCCAAGTCGAAAAGTCCTTTGCCACTTTTCGCAAAACTCAAAATCAAAAAAGATACTCAACTGAGAAGTCTCAATCATTCAAATTTCTCAGATTTCAAACTCGAATATCTTTTTTCATTCTGAGT
This sequence comes from Platygaster orseoliae, assembly GCA_030522825.1. Classification (NCBI taxonomy): domain Eukaryota; kingdom Metazoa; phylum Arthropoda; class Insecta; order Hymenoptera; family Platygastridae; genus Platygaster; species Platygaster orseoliae. The sequence goes on from JAPYZL010115912.1 coordinate 2,894, forward strand.
ATTGTGAAAAGTGGCAAAGGACTTTTCGATCAAAAAAAATATGTAGAAAATTTGGTTAGTGTTTGATTTTGAAAACTCAAAATCAAAAAAGATATTCGAGTTAGAAATTTCAACCAATCAGATTTCTCAGATTTCAAACTCGAATATCTTTTTTGATTTTGAGTTTTTTGAAAAGTGGCAAAGAATTTTTCGACTCAGAAAAATATGTAGAAAATTTGGTTAGAGTTTTGTTCGTGGTTTTTATCCCCACTTGTAGAAAATGCACATTTATTGTTTGAATTTCAAACTTGAATAACTTTTTCGATTTTGAGTTTTATAAAAAGTGGTAAAGGACTTTTCGACTCGAAATTCTAAAATGAATATGTGGTTTTTTGTAATGGTGATTCCGGATCACCCTGTATAGTGAAATATACAATATTTCATTACGATCCACACCATTAATATTTTTTAGCAGAAAGTACTTGATTATTCTCTCAGTGTAAAATAGCAACAATATTTACAAGAGTCATTTTTTGACTAATTCATTAGGAGAGAGAACAATTTTTCGAAATTTTATGCTGTGGAATTCGAAGTTTCATAAATCTTATTTGTTGAAATTTATGTTTTGATTATTTCTTCAGTATTTAGTCTATTTGGTAGATTTTCTGGTATTTTCATGGATTTAGAAAATTTAGCGCTCCTGGATCGGTAGTTTTTTTCAATTTACTTTTTATGTAGGTATGTAATTTATTTTCTATCATCAAAAAGAGTGATTTTGATTAAAATCTGATTACATGACTCATTTTTAATTTGTTCTTTTTTTCATGTACCTATATTTTTTTATTTCCAAGTGAAAACGTATTAATCATACTTTATTTCGAAAAAACAAAGGTTTATGCTGTCATATTAGTACTATTTAGGTGAGTTTTCCGTCATGATGAGTCATTTTCCGACGATTATTACTTTTACGATTTTCACAAATTCGCAAATTTATATTTCATAATAATTATGGCTTTCGGATACGTTAAAAAATATCGACTGCTTGTCAAAATTAATCCATACAGAGATGGAAAATAAATGATCAACAAAAATTTGAGAACAAATGTTGTTAGCACAAATTAATTATAATTGTATATTTTGAGAGAAAAAATAATCACGAAAACACTTGTATATATCATTTTATCTTTATTTTGACGTTAAATTAATGATTCATGATTTATGAAACCGCTCTCCGAAAAAAGGGACCTTCAATCCGAATTCTTTTGGTCGTTTTTCATTTTTTTACTATCTGGCAAAAACACCATTTAGACCTTTTTAGGGATTTAAGCCATTAGGAACAGCTTGAAATTCTAATTTTTATCATAATGACATGAGAAAAGGTTTTTTTGTAATTAAAACTCTTTGTTCAAAACCAGCAATGTGAAAGAAAAATACTCAAACTCCAAATTAATCATTTTCCATAGTCCCAAATCAAAACGAAACATCCAGTATCTCAACTAAAATTGAACCTGTCCAATAACGGCAAAAGAAGCCTTTCTCCCACTAAAAGAGTAAAAGAAAAAACCCTCTTCCAACCGCGAACATGTGCGCGACATATTTTACAGTAGCTCAATATTTTTTGTCAAAAGCGCACATGTTTCGTGTGCGTTACACGACGCGGAAGAAAAACGAAATCGCCGCGGAGAGTGCGAAAAGAACGAGAGACCACGTGGTCTCGCCGGAAACAAGTAGTGGTGGCGACGCGCCGAGTGGTGGGGGTAGATCGTTTTCCATTCGCGTCGCTTCGCGCGCTCCGTTCAGTCACGTCGAAGCTGTCGGTGAGCGCGAATCGTCTCTTGTGCAGTACAGTGCAGTGCGAGTTGTCGGCGCGTTTGGACGCGTTTTCCGAGTGATACCAGTGCCGAGTGATCGTCCCCAAGTGTCGAAACCGTGCGCGTACGAAGAGTGCTGGTTGCCGATTTGGATTAAAGTGCTATGTCCCAGGATATCGGATACTTCGGCAGCGAACGAGACGAGCGAAAAAGAAGATAGGGATCGAGTTCACGGAGCGATCTTTGGCGAATTCGGGATGTATCCCAACGCAGTTAACGCAGCAGCTGTCGCCGCAGCTGCGGCACGGCACCCGGTAATTTTTTTTCTGTTTTCTCTTTTGAACGCCTTTTTTTTATTAGCGCCCTGATTTTCGCGCGCAACGAGGCGCGATTTCGTTTATCTCTCGAGCGATTACGGGTTATTAGAGTATGTTTCCTTGGAACCGAAGGTAATCAAATCTTACCTCGAGCTGTCGGGGATTCTTGTTAACGGATCTGGTTTTTGGGTTTGGGGAATTTCAGGTTTTTGGGTTTTTGAGATTTGTACGGTGAAGTTTTTGGGAAGTATTTGTTATTTTGAAGAAGTTAAGAAAATGAAGGAATTGAAATAGGAATATATTCATAAAAAATATTTGAATTCGGAAAATAAAATGTCTAGGATTTTTATTAACGGATCTGGTTTTTGGATTCGAGGAATTTCAGGTTTTTGGTTTTTTTGAGATTTTGGGTTCAGTTTTTCCGGAATTACTTGTTATTTTCAAGAAGTTAAGGAAATAAAAGAATTAAACTAAAAATATTTTAAATTTTTGCTTAAATATTTTTCAAAATTTCAAAAAGAAGTCAGTAAATGTATTTGAATTTGGAAAATAAAATGTCGAGGATTCTTTTTAACGGATCTGGTTTTTGGATTTGAGGAATTTCAGGTTTTTGGTTTTTTGGAATTTAGATTGTGAGTTTTTCGGGAATTCCTTGTTATTTTGAACAAGTTAAGAAAAACTAAAAATATTCTTACTTCTCGTTCGAATATTTTCCAAAAAAAGTCAGAAAAAGTATATTTGAATTCTTCAATAAGTGAGTGAATTATTTAATTATTTTAATTTAGAAAATTATTTATTTTAATAAAATAAAATAAAATGATTTTTAGTTAATAATTTTAATTTAGAAAATAAAATTCAAGGATTCTTTTAAACGGATCTGGTTTTTGGATTATAGAAATTTTAGATTTTTGGGTTTTTTTGAGATTTGGATTGTGAGTTTTTTGGAAATTACTTGTTATTTTGAAGAAGTTAAGGAAATGAAAGAATTGAACTAGAAATATATTGTAAATTCTCGGAATATTTTTCAAAATTTCAAAAAAAGTCAGAAAAAGTATTTGAATTTAGGAAATAAAATTTAAGGATTCTTATTGAGGAATCTGGTTTTTGGATTCGAGAAATTTCAGGTTTTTCGGTTTTTTGAAATTAGGGTGGTAAGTTTTTTGGGAATTACTTGTTATTTTGAAGAATTTAAGGAAATGTAGAAATTGAAAAAGAAATACATTCTAACTTCACGCTCAAATATTTTTCAAAATTTCAAAACAAAGTCAGTAAATGTATTTGAATTTGGAAAATAAAATGTCGAGGATTCTTATTAACAGATATGGTTTCTAGATTTGAGGAATTTCAAGTTTTTGGTGTTTTGAGTTTTGGATGGTTAGTTTTTTGGGAATTATTATTCTGAATAAGTTAAGGAAATGAAGGAACTAAACTAGAAATGTTTTAACTTTTTGCTCAAATATTTTTCAAAATTTCTAAAAAAAGTCAGAAAAAATATTTGAATTTAGAAACTAAAATTCAAGGATTCTTTTTAACGGATCTGGTTTTTAAATTTAAGAAATTTCAGGTTTTTGGTTTTTTGAGATTTTGATTATTAGTTTTTTGGGAATTACTTGTTATTTTGAACAAGTTAAGGAAATCAAGTAATTGAACTAAGAATATATTATAATTTCTTGCTTGAATATTTTTCAAAATTTCAAAAAAGTCAGAAAAAGTATTAGAATTTAAAAAATAAAATTCAAGGATTTTTATTAACGAATCTAGTTTTGGATTTGAGGAATTTCAGGTTTTTGGTTTACGAGATTTGGGTAGTAAGTTTTTTGGGAATTATTTGTTATTTTGAAGAAGTTAAGAAAATGAAGGAATTTAACTAAAAATATATTTTAACTTCTGGCTTGAATATTTTTCAAAATTTCAAAAAAATTCAGAAAAAGTATTAGAATTTAGAAAATAAAATTCGAGGATTTTTATTAACGAATCTAGTTTTTGGATTTGAAGAATTTCAGATTTTTGGTTTTTTGAGGTTTGGATTGTGAGTTTTTTAGAAATTACTCGTTTTTTTGAACAAGTTAAGAAAATGAAAGAATTAATCTAGAAATTTTTTAACTTCCTGCTCGAATATTTTTCAAAATTTCAAAAAAAGTCAGAAAAAATATTTAAATTCAGAAAATAAAATCAAGGATTCTTATTCACAGATCTGGTTTTTGGATTTGAGGAATTTTATGTTTTTGGTTTTTTGAGATTTGGATTGTGAATTTTTTGAGAATTACTCGTTTTTATGAATAAGTTGAAGAAATTAAGGAATTGAACTAAAAATATATTTTAACTTCTTCTTCAGATATTTTTTAAAATATACAAAAAAAATCCATACAAAATATTTTCATTTGAAAAGTAACGAAAACCGCAAAGAAACATTTTTTTCAATTAAACCCGGTGAAAAAGTCTAATTTTTCATATCCATCTTTCCAAACGTTGAAAAATGAACGAAATAAAAAAAATTTTTTGTATACGTTTACACATCTATTTAATGATACAAACTATTTTTCACTTCAATCTTGATTTGAACTGGAAAACCTCACAGTCTTTTTTGAAATTAAATGATATCGATCTTGGAATTCTATAGTCAAATGAGGTGGAAATTTGGGTATTCTTAGACAGATATGATAGTTTGAGAATTCTAGTTATTACATGGTCCTTGTTCGTGAATGAGAAGAGATTTATAGATAACTTCTATGAGATACATTTCAAAGTCATGTCAGAGTATAAAAAAAAAACTTGGAAACTAAAAACTTTACGAAATTACAAAATTATACTCGTTATTTCAAAGCATAAAAAGATAAATTCGAAAATTTTAGACACAAAATCGTACAAAAAAATTTGTGTATAAAATATGAATAAAAAAATGTATAAAAAAATCTACAATAAATAACGAAATTCCCACTTGTAAAAAGTTACACTTAATTTGCATTTATAAAATTACAAAAATGTGAAGTTCTTGAAAAAAAAAACTTTTAGAGGTACAAATTTATTTAAATATACTAAGGTTTTTTATATTCCTGTTTGCAAGTCGAAAATTAAACATTTCAAGAATATTTCATGCACATTCTAAGATAACAAACATGAACGTGAAATTGTAATTATTGTAAATAGTTTTAAAATAACTGGAAAAACCAGTGATTAAATAAATTGACTTATATCGAACAAAAATAGAATATTTCTTCACTAATGTAGAGAAAAAATTTTTTTTAACGAAATATTGGTAGTTATTGGAATTGAATTGTATGTTCGTCAGTTTTGATGCCATTGAGGAGTCAAGTCTCGAAAATAAAATGTTTCAATGGGTTTTTTATAGGAAACAGAAATCATAAATTATTTTCAAATTACCTTCGATTGTTAAAAATCGAATTAACGATTGAAAATATAATTTATTCAGCAGTTATTCGTTATAAATTACACAACCTGTTTATTGTCACGTATTTATTTACAAGGCTTTCAATCAAAAAACATTAAGTAATTTTAGTTTTTCTTTTTGCTCAAATGAATTAAAAAGCAATGTACAAGATTCGAAATTTGAAGAAATGAAATTCTGAATCTTATTGCTTTGTCGTTTATTTCTAAGTTGTGAAAAAAATAAGACAAAATAAAAAACATGTTATAGTTTGCTTATTTTTAGTTATTTTTGAATTTTAAACTAAAAAATAATAAAAAGTGCGGAGTCTTTCATTTATCATGTACCGTGATTGAACAAGAATATGATTTAAGATTTGTAAGACAAAGACACGAACAGAAAAAAGCGTTAGGTAATATGTAAACGAATTTCACATGAATCATCTTGAACTTCAAAATGAATAATTTTTACTATTAATTTAAAAAGGAACATAAAAATGATTTGTTTTAATTTTCGACTATTAAACTAAAATTTTTCCTGATTAAGATATTAATTAAAAAAAAAAAAATAATACAAAAAATAATTTAAACTTCTTGGAATTTGATTATTTTTAAAAAAAGAGCAGCAATTTTCATATAATTAGTTAAGACGACTCGGAAGACTCTTTTTGTCCTTCTTCATCTCATTTAGTTTTCATTCTATGCATCTCTCTCGCTCTACAGTTGCTTCTGAGTCATCTTAAAGTGCCAACTTTCTTTACTTTTATAATTATTCGAACTTAAATCTTAATAAATTTGGTTCTTGATCTCAAAAAAAAAAAAAAAAAAAATTAACTCTTAACTAACACAAAAATTCTTTTAAATTCTGAAAGTTTGACCGATTAAACTCTGAATTCTAAATTTAAGAAAAAAATTCAAACATGATAGATGAAGTCCAAAAATACATAAAGTATCATTTCCTGAATCTTCGGATTAGAAAATATTTTTCTAACTTGTAGATTTATACTTTCTGCTGTTTTTTTTTTCATGCATCTATGATTCTGAATGAAAAATCACAACAGAATAATTCCTCAAAACCACAATCGGAACCGTCTTTTTGATTTTTCTTCATCCCTGAAATCTCTTTTTTTGTTGTTTTTCTTTAGGAACATTAATTCCTCTCCGCCTTGGGATTACACACCTTTTTTTTTCCACCCTCATTCCTTAACTTCTTCACGCCACGATCGACGATCCACCTCGTGATCCTGTTAAGGCCTCGGGGAACCGTAAAATTTCGAATCCCCTCGATTTTTTTTGTTCCCCATGACTGGAGGTGGGGGAGGGGGACAAAGTACATAAAGAAAATGTACATGATACACGGGTCCCGGAATTGGCACATTGTAAACACAGGTGCGCTCGAAAAAAAGTGACCAGCGCCCATTGTCACCTTTTTTATATCTTTTTTTCCTTTCATATTGCTTTTTCGAGTGTTTTTTTTATTGTCTGGGAGTTCGAGGCGTATACGTGTATATGTTTCTGAATTATATTATAAGAGTATAATTTATACAGTATACGCATGAAATTTTGGAAAAGATTAAAACGAAATTCATTGATAATAATCAATATTTTTTTTACTGTACACAAGAGAGTAGGAAAACAAATTTTAGGAAGTGATTTTTCGAAAAAGTATATTTCTTTCTGAATTTCATTATTTTTTTTTAATTTTTTGCGATTTTTATGTCACTGAAGTTTAGGTTTTGTTTTATAACACTTCGTATTTTTATATATGTATTTATATACAGGGTGTCCCAAAGTCAAAAATTAAAGTTTTAGAGGCTTATAGTTTGTGAAATTTGAAGACAATTTTTCCTCTGCTATTTTTCACAAAACTCAAAATCAAAAAAGATATTCAAGTTTAAAATTTAACCATTAAACGCGCTCTTACGAGGAGAAGGAGTAGAAACCACGGACCAAAATTTATCAAAATTTTCTCCATATTTTTCTGAGTCAAAAAATCCTTTGCCACTTTTCACAAAACTCAAAATCAAAAAAGAAATTCGAGTTAAAAGTTTTAAGGTGACTCGGAAGTCATTTTCTTTTCGTCCTTCTTCCTCTCAGCTAGTTCCTATTCTATCCGTCTTACTCGCACTACAGTAGGTTCTGAGTCGCCTTAACCAATTAGATTTCTCAGATTTTAAACTCGAATATCATTTTTGATTTTGAATTTTTTAAAAAACTGCAAATGACTTTTCTACCCAAAAAATTTTGGTAAATCTTAGTCCGCGGTTTTCATCCCCACTCCTCGATAGAACGCGTTTATTGGGTAAATTTCAAACTTAAATATCTTCTTTGTTTTTGAGTTTTGTGAAAAATAGCAAAGGAAAAATTGTCTTATAATTTCACAAACTATAAACCCCTGAAATATTGATTGCTGACTTTGGAACACCAATAAAGCAATTCGATGCTCTAGGAGGCCAAGTTCTTGAATTTAAATCTTTTTATTATATATTTTTGTGAAAATTATAACTACACAGATTTTTAAAGAATTTTTGTTGTACTTTATGTATAAAATGTTGTTATATTTTCTAGATCTTCTAGATTTTCTGGCTATGAATCGCTGTACACGGAGAGAAATATTTGGTTCTAGCAACCAAATCATCTCTTATAACATTGACCACCCAAAGTTTTGGTTATGACAACTATCATTTTCGTTGTGAATATTTTACATTGGTTAACACACCAAAATTTCAGTTTGTTCATATTTTACTGAATGAATAGTTGCTGGAATCGAAAATTTCTTTCTGCATAGTTTTTTAAAAATTGATGTGATAGTACTGAACATACCAACGATTTTGATTATTTAATTTAATTTTAAAGAGTGCAGTCTATTTTATATAGATTTTCAGTATTTTTTAACAGTATTTTTTTTATTTATACAATTAATTCAAAGAATTTTCTTGTATTTTTCAGTTTTTTACGATGAATTCGTAGGATTATGTGTCCTTGAATTAATGAGTTCAATAATTTTTAAAAAAAATTATTTTTACATAGTTTTTAAGTATTACAAGGTTTCTCAATTTTTATTCTAATTTTTCAAATTATTATGCACTACGCACTACGGAGAGAAATGTTTGGTTACAGCAGCCATTGATTTAGTTAAATATTATCCTACCAAAGTTTTGGGTAGTACCAAAACTTAAGGTATGATAACCAAATGATTTGTTATCGCAACTTGAGGATCAGTCATGAAAACAGAGCATTTGTTGCTATAATAGATGCTTTGGTTGTCATAACCAAAGTTTTGGTTGTAGTACCCAAAACTTTAGTGGGTCCGTATTTTACTAAATCAATGGTTGCTGTAACTAAACGATTTCTCTCCGTGTAGCAAAACATTTGTCCATAATTGAAATTTTGTTAAAAAAAAAAATCTTATACGTCTGGGATAATTATTATTTTTGAATTGGTAACATGAAGAATTTAAAATATTGTTCACCCTTAAAACCATATTATACACTGTGAAAAATAGTAGGTACATTTTTAATAATTTAACTTATTTCATTTTTTTTTACTGTTATATTTTTGCATTTTTCATAATTTGAATTATTTATCATACTACATTTTTCTTATTTTTACATACATTACAGTTCAAGGTATACGTGTTTCTGACGTTCTTCAAGCACTTCCCCCCAACCCCTCGTTTTTCCCCCTCAATTTGAGAGATCTTTTGGCCACTTCTCTTTCACCCCGCGTTTCGTTCCGCAGTTTCGGAACTTTGTGCGTACTCGGGGGACTCGACAAAATGAAATTACGATAATTGGCGAAAGCCGTGGTAGAGAGTGGCTCTTTTTCTTTTCGAACCGAAATTCGTTTTGTTCCGCGGATGCTTCTTTTTTTTGGGCGTCGGTTTACAGAGAAAGAAAAAAATTGGAGCGTGAAGAAATTGATTTTCGATCATGTTTTTGAGGCTGGGTTATCGGGGGGGGGGGGGGCAATTCAAGGGTTAGATTACTGTTGAATTTTCAAGATACCGATTTTTCATTAAGAAAAATGGTTTGGTTACAGCAACTATTGATTTAGTGAAATATAGACATACCAAATTTTTGGCTACTAAAACCAAAATTTCTGTTATAGCAACTAATACTAAAATTTTTATGACTGATATTTAGGTTGCAATATTTAATTATTTGGTTATCATACCTAAAGTTTTGGTTGTACTATCCAAAACTTTAGTGGGCTGATAATTTACTAAATGAATGGTTGCTGTAACCAAAATTTTTTTTCTATGAATAAATATGAATAAAATTATCAATATCGTAAAAATATTCTGAGGTTCCAAGAATTGGATATGAGATTCTACACTTTTTGAGTAGATTGAGCTTAGGAAATAACAGGAAATATTCATCAGTATGAAAATGTGTTCATAATGAACATCAGTGAGATAATGTTAATAGACATAAAGGAAATACTCTGTGTGGAAATGTTGAAACTTGAAAAAAAATTGTAGTCGTTACATCCAACATATCATTGAACAAAAAGATTATGAACAAAAGAATCGACTTGAAGTTTAATACTCTATCAAAGTTGTAATATGATTTGTATTTGATAACAATTAGCTATCAAAGAGTCGAGTCAAAAAACAGTTTGAGTTTTTGATAAGTTCGTAAACTCTATTTCGAAACGTTCAAGTTGAAGAAGTAATATCATTTTTTTTTGTCATTGCGAAAAGGCGGAGTGATAAATGTTTTGTCAAGCTTCGTCGAAAATTTTGGATAAACGATCATAGGAATCGATAAGTCGAGTTGAAAATCAATATTTCATTGGCATCATTGAAACATCATCATCTTCAGGATGCTTGACTCAGGATGTAAAAAAAATTATATGATATGGGCAAAAAGCAGCAAAACGTACTATCGTAAAGCTGTTTTATAATGATTTGACTTGCAGGTTTTTTTTCGAGTTGAATTTTTTTAAAAATATGTAGGAAAAATTTCCTTCATTATTATCATAATTTAAAATTGTAGATGATGAACATTTGCTAGGTAAATTTTTGAATTCATAGTTTGTACGTTTTCTGAATGACTTTCAATAATTTCATTAAAAATTATTCTCATTTACAGCGTTACATAAAAAGGGGAATTATTATTTTTGAAAGAAGTACATGCATTTGAAAAATCTAGCATATTTTTAATTACCAACAAAACGATTTATAAGTGTCGAAAAAAAAAATTAACTGTTAGGTAAAATAATAAAAAAAAATTGTAAAAAATGGATACATAATCAATTTTCATTGTACTTAATTTGAAGTGTTTTTCAACTTGTATAAATCAAAATCATTTGTAATACTTCAGAAATTTCGTTTATTTTTAATTCCAAGAAATTTTCAAGCTTTTCTGGATTTTCAAATTCATGAAATATCAATTAACATTTCTATGGCTTAGAATATTTTGGTAATAAATACATGTTTATAAAGTTTACAACGTTGACAAATCACACGAAAATTTTTTTTAGAGATTTGCCAAAAATAATGTGAAACCTTGTAAAAACAAATTCGAGGAAGCCCCTAACAAGGAAATTTTTAACAATTCAAGAATACAAAAATTCTGAGAATTTTGATTCAAATTCTGAAATTTGAAATTCTGAATTCAAAAGTTTTGATTCAAATTCTGAAATTTAAATTCTAATGTCAAAAACTCTGAATGAAATTCTGAAATTTCAATTCTAGATTCAAGAATTATAATTCAAAGTATAAATTCAAAAATTCAATGAAAAAATTCAAGAATTCACTGAAAGAAAAAACAAATTGAAAGCATTCACTATGAAACTTCACTGAATTCTGAACATTCTGATTCATATTCTCAAATTCGAATTATAAATTTAAGAATTCAAAAATTCTGAGAATTCTGATTCAAATTCTGAAATTTGAATTCTAAATTCAGAAATTATGTTTCAAATTCTAAAGTTTGAATTCTAAATTAAAAAATTCTGATTCGAATTCTGGAATTCCAATTCTAAATTCATAAATTCTGATTCAAATTCTAAAGTTTGAATTCTGAGTTCAAAAGATTTGATCAAAATTCTGAAATTGAATTCTAAATTTAAAAACTCATTTCCAAATTCTGAAATTTGAATTCTAGATTCGAAAACTTTTATCCAAATTCTGAAATTTAAATTCTTATTTCAGAAACTGTGATTGAAATTCTGAAATTTCAATTCTTGTTTTAAAAATTCTGATTCAAATTATAAATTCGAAAATTCAATGAAAAAATTCAAGAATTCACTGAAAGAAAGAACAAATTGAAAGCATTCACTGTGAAACTTAACTGAATTCTGAAAATTCTGATTCATATTCTTAAATTTGAGTTATGAATAAAAGAATTCACTGAATTCAGTGAAAAAATTCTGAGAGTTCTGATTCAAATTCTGAAATTTGAATTCTAAATTCAGAAATTATGTTTCAAATTTTTAAGTTTGAATTCTAAATTAAAAATTCTGATTAGAATTATGGAATTTAAATTCTGATTCAAATTCTAAAGTTTGAATTCTGAGTTCAAAAGATTTGATAAAAATTTTTAAGTTTGAATTCTAAATTTAAAAACTCTTTTTCAAATTCTGAAACATAAATTCTTATTTCAAAAATTCTGAATTACATTCTGAAATTTCAATACTTGATCCAAAAATTCTGATTCAAATTATAAATTCGAAAATTCAATGAAAAAATTTAAGAATTCACTGAAAGAAAGAACAAATTGAAAGAATTCACTGTGAAACTTAACTGAATTCTGAAAATTCTGATTCATATTCCTAAATTCGAATTATGAATTCAAGAATTCACTGAATTCAGTGAAAAAAATTCTGAGAATTCTGATTCAAATTATGAAATTTGAATTATAAATTCACAACTTCTGTTCCAAATTCTAAAGTTTGAATTACAAATTCAGAAATTCTGTTTCAAATTCTAAAGTTTGAATTCTTAATTAAAAAATTCTGATTTAAATTTAGAATCGATAATTCAAATCTCAAAAAAAAAAATTCTCGTGTGATTTTCCAACGTTGTAAACTTTGTCAACATAATAAATACCACAGCAATAAATGTAAAACTCATTCTTTCCAAAAAAAGCGGCAAAAAACTTTTTCTCAAATCATCAGTCATATTCCACGTGTTTGAAAATACTGAAAAAACTCATTGTTATCCAAGCATCCAATACAATATTCGATTGAAATCGTATTCTAGATCAGTTTGCGCTGTCATTCAAACAATGTTATCCAAAAGCTCGTTTGGTTAATTCATTTTCCGATGGAACGGTAAAATAAACACGATTTCGCGATGTTTGTGTTTGCGTAATGTATAGAAAAATTGGAAAAGGAGGCTTTGGGAGGGAAGGACTCGTAATTGATGAAACGATGGCGAATTGGTATGGGTTAATGAAATCCAAATAATTGGCTTGTATTTTACATGAGCGCAAATAGACGCTCGTCGAATCGAGATAATCTCCGTCATTTACGTGCCCGTAAATTGTGATTGCGCTCATTGATTCGTCACGGTTTCCGTGACGAATGAACGCTCGTAACCCCGCCACGAAAATTATGGTCATGTACGAACGTGCACGGTCGAGCGACTTACACGTTTTTATACTTTTTATGGTTTCGGGCAATTTATTAAGTTAATTGGGATTTTTAACTCGTTTTTTTCATGTATGTGAATATTTAACACTATAAACATTTGTTGTTTGTTCCAAATTGTAGAAACAAATCTCGTAAAGAGAGAATTAAAGAAACATCTTGAAATCTGCGACAGTTTTCAGAATTCCAGTTTCAAAATTTCAGAAAGAGTCTGTTTTTTTTATGAAACACAAATTTTACATCTGCAAAAATTGTTGAGTTTTTAAATATTTATGAATTTACGTTTTTATTTTCTTTTCGAATTCATTAAGTTCTACTCATTCGAAATTTCGTGCAGTAACTTTAAAGATAGTATTTTTCTGACGTGTAAAAAAGACTCATTATTCGCCGGTATAATGCGGGTCAGAACGTTTCCCAACGGAGATTTATAATGCACGCGCCAATTACGCGTAACGCGGACTTTGCAGCGGTAATTCATCCAGCGGTAATTACCGATGGCTCCGCGATTTCCCTCGCCGAGGAAAATCGGTGGCGACGAAAATTTTCCCGCGGCTCTCGCGGAGCGTGAAAATCCCGCGGCCAATTTGCCGTTCCCCGTCGTTGATCCTGGGAAATTGCTTTGATGTTTTTTGATGCCTCGTGCTCGTTAAAATCAACCAAGGCGACGACTAAGTTTATGCCCGTTCACGTAAAACGGGAAATTGCGATTACTTTGATGCTACAAGATTGCGTTTTTATTAAATGTTGAGGTGACGAGGAAGAACATGAAATTTCGATTTTTGCACTTGATTTTCATTCTGTGGGAGTAAATTGATGGTTTAAAGATTTTTTTTTTTATTGCTTAGTGTGGTTTAATTACATTTTTTTTTTTTAACTTTTTTTGCAAGGAATTTGACTCGTTGGAAGTTTTTCGCAGCCATAATTTTTGGATGAGAACACATAAAAGTACAATGAAAGGGAAAGAAAAGTCAGAATAATATCTTGGTTAAAAAAGCTATGCCGGGAAGAAGATTATTATCGCCCTTTTTTCTTCTTTTCACGAGTCATTACTCATGGCGTTGAAGGAGTTGGCACAGGCTGCTGCGTCGCATTGTTTTCCTACGGGCTGTACAAATATTATTTTCATCGCGTCGATAAACGCTCTTTGAGGGGGCGATTACGCCTTAGACGACGAGAAATGGCATTTGAAAGTGTCTTGAGAGTTTTCCGAGTTTTTCTTTTTTTATTTCATGAAATTTTCTTTAGAGGATTTTGGTGTGAGGGAATTCGCAATAATGTGGGATCAATGATTTATGGAGAGTTTTGGCTATTTTTCATTATTTTTTAAAAATCGAAGTGTGAAAATGAAGTATTTTTATCTTTGAATTGTTTTGAATCATGAGAAACTGTTGAATGAAATTAGAATTAGTAGAAATTTTATCAAAAAAAAGTATGTTTTTGTAAATTTTCAAAATTTGATATTTGAAGGTGCCTGAAATTTTTAGAAACTAAAACCATAATAATTTCACTATTCGCAAAAATTTTTGGAAGCCCAGAATTACTTGGTAAATATCAAAGATTTTGATATATTTTTTGTAAATTGTTGAAATTTGTTGAAAATATTCAATAAATTATACTTATTATGCAAATATTTCAAAATATACTCCCAAGTTGAAAATTTTTTGTTGTGTTACGAAATTTTTGTGTGCAATTTCTCAAATCTTTAGAAATTTTCAAAGATTGATATTTTATTCTAATTACAGTATATTTTAAAAATTCCAGACGAATCCTATTAAATTTTGTATTGTAAATGTCACTTTTTCTGCAAACTGCTATAACAATAATAGTTGAACTGTTTTTACTTATAATGAACTGCTAATCAAGATTCAAATTTTTATAAATTTTTCTCACTAAAGGTGTGCTTTTTAAAATAACATTCGAAAAATTTTTTAGAAATTTACAGATTCATGAAGGTACCTGAAAATTTTAGAAATTGAAGACTCAAAAACAAAAAGCGTAATTCCACTATTTAGAAAAAATTTTTGGAAGCTAATAATTATTTGGTAAATATTAAAGGTTTATATATATTTTTTGGAAATTGTTGAAATTTTTGTAAACTTATTTAGAGTATTAAAAATTTTTAAAATTATTTAATAACTCATGCGTATTATGCAAATTTTTTAAAATATAGTTTCATGTTGAAAATGATTCCTTACAATTCGAAATTGTTGAGTGCGGTTTTTCAAATTTTTCAGAATTTATGTAGATTGATATTTTTAAACTAATTGATGCAATTTTAATATTGAAAAAATTTCAATCTGGAACAACTCTTAGTTTTAATTGTATTGTTATTTTATTCTAGTTACAGAGAATTTTCAAAATTCTTGACGAATGCTATTAAATTTTGTATTGTAAATGTTACTTTACCTGCAAACTGCTATAACAATAAAATTTGAATAGATTTGAATTTTATTAAACTGCTGATGAAGATTCAAATTTTTGTAAATTTTTCTCACTAAAGGTATTTTTTTTTAAAATAACATTGAAAAATTTTCTTAGAAATTTACAGATTTTCGAAGGTGTCTGAAAATTCTAGAGATTGACGACTCAAAAACAAAAAGCATAATTTCCATATTAAAAAAAATTTTTTTGGAAGTTTAGAATTATTTTGTAAAAATCAAAGGTTTTGATATATTTTTTGAAAATTATTCAATTTTTTTGAACTTATTGAGAGTATACATAATTTTTGAAAATTTTCAGTAACTCATACGTTTTATGCAAATTTTTCAAAATATAGTTTCATGTTGAAAATAATTCCTTATAATTCGATACTTTTGTGTGCAGTTTCGCAAATCTTTAAGAATTTATGCAAATTGATATTTTGAAACTAATTCATACAATTTTGATATTCAGAAATATAATTTGAATGAAATTAATAAAAATAACATTTTGAAAAAATCTTAGAAATTTACACATTTTTGAAGGTGTCTGACAATTTTAGAGGATGACGACTTAGGAACAAAAAAAGTAATTCTACTATTAAAAAATTTTTTTTTGGAAGCTAAGAATTATTTAGTAAATATTAAAGACTTAATCAAATTTTTTGGTATTGTTGAAAATTTTTTGAACTTATTAGGAGTATTGACAATTTTTAAAAATATTTAGTAACTCATACGCATTATGCAAATATTTTAAAATATACTTCCAAGTTGAAAATAATTCCTTGTGATTCGATATTTTTGTGTGCAGTTTTTCAAATCTTTCAGAATTTTTCGGGATTGATACATATTTTGAAACTAAATACTACAATTTTAATATTTAAAAAATTTTTGATCTGGAACGAAGTTTTAATAGGTAGTATTCATATTTTATTCTAGTTACAGAGAATTTTAAAAATTCTCGAGAGATTTTAAATTATGTATTGTAAATGTTACTTTTTCTGCAAAATACTATAACAATAATGAAAAACTCCACTAGAATAAGATAAATATGGAAAATTGGAACTTATATGTATAATTTTTCACCAAAAAAATTTGTTTATCAAGATCAACTCCTATACTACAATAAATAATTTCTAGAAATTGAAACAAACATTGATTTCCAGTGTAACAAAGTCGAATTAAGACTTATTCCAATGTTCCTTTTACAACTTTTTTTACATGAGTTTCCGTTTTCCAAAAAATTTCCCTACACTTTCAATTTCCATCAAAATTCAAAGCTACGATCTCAATCGCATTATTCTGCATAATAAAAATAAATAAAAAAAAAGTATAAAACTTTGAAAATGACGTTAAGCTCAACCGTAACTGCTTAAAACTAACCATCAGATATGTATTCACAAATCATCAAAACGCCCAAGCAGATTTGTTTCAATTTATCAAGACGAATTCATGACTTTTTCAAAAACCGGTATAAAATCGTTCTCGGATGAAACCCAGCCAACTCTCCTACATAAATTCGTAATCTGTCGGAGAGTTGCATAAAGTACCCGCACTCTCGATATCTTGAAAGCGCGTTTGCATTTCATATGTAAAACGTCGCTTCTGGTTTTTGCATTTCCTCTCCCCCCCCCCTCGCCATCATACTTCGACGAATTTAATCGAATCCCACGAATATCCTCTGGATCGCGTCCAAAATCTGGATCTCGCTCGATATGCGCCGCGGTGATAATCATGTCGGCGGTGGCAAAACGCGCGTATGATTTTGAAAAAAAGCCCCGCCGCGATAAATAAGTATATTGGCTCGAGCTGGAAAGTTTCCAAGAGCGAAATTTTCCAGTCGCCGACTGCAATGGGATTCGACTAATTTGATTACTGCGCCGCGACGTGGTGATCTTTGATTGGCGTGTTTTAGACGAAGTAAAGTTGAATTGGGAAGATTTAGAATTTGTTGGAAAGGTAATCAACAGTATAAAAAAATGTTGTGTACTCTGGTATTTAGTAGATGTCGCCGACTCTGTAGTTGTACTCCACGTATGTTACTGATAATATGACATGTTTTCTGGTGAGGATAACTGTATAAAATAGCGTGCACAGCAGCGCTCCGTCTTCTGGATTTCTACTTTTCCGCGGTGGCTCTCGACAACTTGATTAAATAAACTACTTATGAAAAAACGTCATCGAAACACGTCCAAATTAATCAACGCGTCCCCGGAGCACATGTTCATAAAGTTTACAACGTTGACAAATCACATGAAAATTTTTTTCAGAGATTTACCAAAAATAATGTGAGACCTTGAAAAAACAAATTTTGCGAAGCCCCTAAGAAGGAAATTTTTGAAAATTCAAGAATACTAAAATTCTGAGAATTTTGATTCAAATTCTAAATTTTGAAATTCTAAAGTTAGAAATTCTGATTCAAATTCTGAAATTCGAATTCTGAATTCAAAAATTTGGATTCGAATTCTGAAATTTGAATTCTAAATTAAAAAACTCCTATTTAAATTCTGAAATTCGAATTCTAGATTCAAAAATTCTGATTTAAATTCTGAGTTCGAAAATTCACTGAAAAAAATTCAAGAATTAAATGAAAGAAAGAACAAATTGAAAGCATTCACTATGAAACTTTACTAAATTCTGAAAATTCTGATTCATATTCCTAAATTTGAGTTATGAATATAAGAATTCACTGAATTCAGTAGAAAAATTCTGAGAGTTCTGATTCAAATTCTGAAATTATGAAATCTGAATTCTAAATTCAAAAACTCTTATTTAAATTCTAATTTCAAAAATTTTGAATTACATTCTGAAATTTCAATTCTAATTTCAAAAATTTTGAATTAAATTTTGAAATTTGAATCGATATTTAAAAATTCTGATTTAAATTAGAAATTCGCAAATTAACTTAAAAAATTCAAGAATTCACAAAACGAAAGAACAACTTGAAAGAATTCACTGTGAAACTTTACTGAATTCTGAAAATTCTGATTCATATTCCTAAATTTGAATTATGAAGTCAAGAATTCACTGAACCCAGTGAAAAAATCCAAGAATTTAAAAATTCTGAGGATTCTAATGCAAATTCTGAAATTTGGATTCTGAATTCAGAAATTCTGATTTAAGTTCTAAAATTTGAATTATCAGTTCAAAAACTTTGATTCGAATTCTGAAATTTCAATTCTAAATTCAAAAACTCTTCTTCAAATTCTGAAATTTGAATTCTAGATTCAAAAACTCTAATTCAGATTCTGAAATTTAAATTCTAATTTCAAAAATTCCGAATTAAATTCTGAAATTTAAATTTAGATTCAAAAATTCTGATTTAAATCAGAAATTCGAAAATTAACTTAAAAAATTCAAGAATTCACTAAACGAAAGAACAAATTGAAAGAATTCATCTTGAAACTTCACTGAATTCTGAAAATTCTGATTCATATTCTTAAATTTAAATTATGAACTCACTGAATCAGTGAAAAAAATTCAAGAATTCAAAAATTCTTAGAATTATGATAAAAATTCTGCAATTTGAATTCTACATTCCGAAATTCTGATTCAAATTCTAAAGTTTGAATTCTAAATTCAAAATTTACGATTTAAATTTCAAATCGATACTTCAAATCTCAAAAAAAAAAATTCTCGTGTGATTTTTCAACGTTGTAAACTTTGTCAACATCCGGAACACAACAAAAAACTTCCCATAATGTTTCTTTTCGTGTCAAATTCTCAAAATTTCTTACAGTTTTTATAGTTTCTCATATGTTTAAAAAAATAGTAGGAAAGTGTAAAAATATGTAAGATTTGGATATTCTAAAATTCTGAACTGCTGAATAAAGTGTAAGTTATCAGCAATGTAATAAATTATTGAACTTGATTTTACCAAAAATACCAAATACGAAGTTGCTAATTTTACCTCTGTAAAACTCGTTGCTTTTTTACATAGAAGTAAAGAATACATAAATCGTACAATGTGCTACAATATATGTAAAATTTAAAAAAATATCCACAATTTTCATTAGACAACGCTCATCTCGATCCTCGCACACTGAGAGAACGATTTATTGATAGTTAATAAATATTTATTTGGATATTATCAAATAAATATTGTTTTGTCTCAAAAAAATACACGTTCCATGAAATGAAATTTGTTAACTGTTAACAGTCCATATCTTGGAACAGTCCGTTCAAATGCTGATTTGTTAACAGTTAACAAATTTTATTTCATGGAACGTGTATTTTTTTGAGACAAAACAATTTTTATTTGATCATATCCAAATAAATATTTATTAACTATCAATAAATCGTTCTCTCAGTGCAGCACGCCACAAAGACAGGTCGATAAAAAGTCGAATCTTCTCAAAACCACTCGCTGCTCACGTTACGACCAACCCGTAAACAATTTTCCTTGGAAAAACCACTTTCGACGTCTCTAGGAAACGAAAAACCTAAAAACCATGCACATAAATATTCATGGCGTCTTAAACGAACGAAAATTTCGTAATTCTTCTTCTCCCCTCGTAAATCATTGGTTTGGTTTTTCATTTCGGAATTTCTCCCGCGGTGAATTTTCTTGGTGTAGGAGGATGAGGAAGGGGGGGGGGGGAGATGGCTTGCACTGAAAGCATATTTATGGCGATGAAGTGTCACGCAAAAGGACCCTCGAGCGCGGCCTCAACCTTCCGGTGTAATGACGCCGACGACGGCGGGCGCACTTTGGAGCGTGAAAAACGAGCTTTGCACGTGGCCAAGTGCTACGGCAGGTTTTCACTATATAGAACAGTATAGAATAGCGAGTCTGTGTCCTGCGGCCCATTATTATACACGTTCCGCGAACGACCCCAAGCCCTCCCCAAAGTGACAATGCAGCTCGTTTCCAGCTTTCTCTCGCTTCACGAGATTATTCTCCTTGTCCCCAAGTTTACCAATCAACGCAGATGACGTTATTATGCACCGGTATACCCCGGGGAATTTTGACTCGCCTCGAGGTTGAGCTTGTATACGACTGAAAACATTTTCCAGAGTACTGTTTGGATGGGTCGTTTTCGTTCCAAGTTTTTTCGCGATGAGGGCGTGTGAGGGAAAATTTCGAGTTCTTCTTTAGTGAGATTGATCGCATGATTTATGTCTCGCATTTGCCAACTTCACAATTTTCATTCTACATAACATTGTATTCTGCAATGTAAATCAGTCAAAAAGACAAATTCGAAAATTTCCAGTTCATCAGCTTGGAAAATGCGAAAGTCTCGAAACGCAATATATTTTAACGCTGAAAAATGTGGAACTTGCATGCTTCAGCACGCTGAAAACATTCGAAAGATTTTTCAATCTTGTACCTGCAAGTTCAGAACACCCGAATCTCATTCGTCCAAGAACCCTCATTAACCGCAATTCATCTTCCACTGTAACGACAGAAGAAGAAAAAAAAGCACCAATCCAACGTCAATTATACCTCGAGATCTTGAGATAATAAGCGAATCACTCGGTGGAAAAATCTATTCGACACCCTGTCAGTTCCGTATAATTTCCTCGTAGGAAAATTTCCCTTGAGCATTTCTCGCCATGACGTGACTCGATTCTGATGAATTCCCGAAGCATGAAACCAGGGGTAATCCAAATCCCGCGTCGTGATATGCAAATCGATCCCTGGGATCGACCAAGTATTCGTTTCGCGTCCCCGAAATGTTTGACAAAAGCGGCTTTTGGGTTGCTCCTCCGATATGGCTTATAATACCAGGGATATTGCAAATCGTATTTGTATTACAAACAGCGGGATGTCACGGTCCGTCCCTTGTTGGATACTAGAACTCCAACGGATACATTCGACGAAGGGTCGACCTTTTTGACGTGGCGGAAGATGATATAAAATATGGTGCGAAAGCTCCGGAGCTTTTCCAGGAGTTTTCTTTTATCTGGGTTTGCGTTGAAAGGAGATTTAGATGCTGGGAAATGTGGTTATAGGTGGTGAAGAGTATACAGAGGGAATTTATTGTGATTGGTGGTGATGGATAGGAATTTTGTATATTTTAGAGAATTGAGAAGATTAGGATCAAAGTCCCTAACGTTGAAAAAAAATTTATAATCATCCCAGGTTAGTGGATTAATTCATCATCATTCATATTTAACTAATGTTACTTATTGTTTCACATTATTTTTAATTATAAATTATAATCATGGGTGGAATGAAAAAACAGTTTTTTTTTTGTTTTCGTTCATTTCATGAACTTGAAACACATCAATTGATGGAAATATTACTTACAATGCATTTTAAAAATTATAAATGAATTAATTTGTTTTGAACCTGCAGAACTTGAATTTTATTAGATAGTAAGTTTTTTTCCCACCAAAATTAAAATTTTACAATTTTCGTTATTGATATTCAAGCCCGAATCTCAAAATCTAGTAAAATTTATTTATATAATCATATTCCAAAAGTTAAATAAAAATAAAACTTTGTATTTAAAAAAAAAAACGTTTACCTTCAAATGCACACCAAAGTATTTATTTATTTTGCGATTTAAATTCTTGAATAAGATAATCTTTTATTTAATTAACTATCCAAAGATGAAACATTATTAATAAATTCCAAATAAATATAAAGTCAATTTTATTTTTCTGAAAATTATGTAAAAACTCTTTAATTTTGGCAAACAGTGTTGACTGAAGTACTTTAAATCATTTAAATTTAATTTTACAGTATGTGAAATTTTAAATGGAAATTAAAAAATGTCAAATTTAAAAAATTTTTGGTTCTGAAAATGAATGAACAAATTCTTTTTCTTTTTTTTTTAAATGAAGGAGTAGGAAAATTAAATTTTAAATACAAAACTTTTGCTGTAAAAATTTTTGAATTTCCTTAGCACATAATATAATCTCAATTTTGAGTTTACAAACTTGATCATTATAAACGAAGATTATTGAAAATCTCCAAGTTACGAAATTCGCAAATTAAAATCCTTGTAAATATTTAAAAATTAACAAAAATTAATTCAGAAATTTAAAGTTTTCAAAACTTATTGTTTGAACGTTCAGGTGCAACACAAAAATTTAAAATTTTTTTAATGTTAAAAATGAAAAACTTTTCGAGTTAACTAACATTTTTCATATAAATTTGAGATTGTGTGAACTTTTTCAATTAGTTCTAGGAATCTCCAAAAAAATTTTTAACCTGATAGTTTTAAATGAAAGTTTCAATTTTCATATTGATCTTCACATTGTTCAAAATATAAAAATTCCTCATTGTTGTAAAACTTGTCAAATTCATTTTTTTTTGCTTCATAGAAATTGTATACATTTTTTTAAATATAGCAACGTAAATGCACTTGTGGTTGAATAATAATTCCAGTGAAATACGTTTTTTCTATTATTATTTTCAATTTTTATTTTTAATAATTGAATTATTTATTACATTTGAAAATTTTGATTTCTCTGAAGTTCCAAACGTTTATGATAGAAAAGAAAACGAAAAAAAATTATTTTTCTCTTTCCACCTAAGATTAAGGTGAAAAAAAGTTAGTAACATAACATGATATTTGTGAATTGCTAATAATTATTTATTAATATACCTATGAAAAATAATAGAAACAATTTTTTATATTTTCGTTTGCTATTGAACGTTTGGAAATTCAGATATACAGGGTGTACCAAAATCCTCGTACCAAAAAGAAATCCAGTAGTCCTTTTTAAATTTCAAGTCGAAAAGTCCTTTGCCACTTTTTACAAAACTCGAAATTAAAAAAGTTATTTAAGTTTGAAATTCAAACAATAAACTCGCTCTTACGAGGAGTGAGGATAAAAACGACGTACCAAAATTTACTTAAATTTTCTTCATATTTTTCTGAGTAGAAAAGTCCTTTGCGACTTTTTGGAAATCTCAAAGTCAAGAAAGATATTCGAGTTAGAAGTTTCAACCAATCAGATTTCTCAAATTTCAAACTTGAATATCTTTTTTGATTTTGAGTTTTGCGAGAAGTGGCAAAGGACTTTTCGAGTCAGAAAAATATGAAGAAAATCCGGTTACAGTTTGGTTCGTGGTTTTCATCTCCGCTTGTCGAAAAAACGGATTTATTGTTTAAATTTTAAACTTGAATAACTTCCTTAATTTTGAGTTTTGTAAAAAGAGGCTAAGGACTTTTCGACTTGAAATTCAAAAAGGAATATTGGATTTCTTTTTGGTACGGGGATTTAGGTACACCCTGTATAATTTTTGAGTGTTTCTAGAAGTCTTCAATAATTTTTTGGAAACCTGGTAGTTATTGATAAAAGTTTTGAATTTTCAAAGTCATCTTGACATTGTTAATAATAAAAAAAATTTCCTTCTTAATAGAACTCTTGGAAATTCAAATTAATTTATCTAGTTTTCGATAAATTGTATTTATTTATAAATTTTTTAACATATTGTAACCTAAGTGCACTTTCAGTCGACAAAATTACGTAAATTCCCAGTGAAGCAAAATTCATGAAACCAAAAATCGCAACGAGTTTGCCAACCCCTCTCCCCTTTCCTTCATTTATACAGGTTTAACTACTAACGAAAGTTCAACTCCCCAAAGACTGTAAAAATCGAAGGGCAAAATATGGAAATGTTGTTTGGGATTATAGCTTCAAAGGGACGAAAACTTTTTGGTCATAAATATCGGAGGTGCCTTTTCGGATTGGGTTGGAAGCCGCCACGTGACGGTTATTTGAATTGAGTTTAGGCTCGTTTAATAAATGAGGGATGCTCCTGGCAAAGACGCGAGCGTTCGAGGGGGATCCGAACCCTCTTTGGCTTGATAACTTGTCAAGTACATGTATCATATTCCGGGAGTCGTTCGTTTTCGTCCTTGTCAATAAACTGGAAAAGGATGTATCGCTGCTGGTCCCGCTGATGCTCATTACTTATTGAACGCCCTTCGGCTTTTTGCGAGGGGCCACGAGCGAACCGTGGGAAAAATTTTGCCGGATCTCGCTCATAATCTGCTTATGAGTTTATTGCATTATCGCGCCTTTGGGATCTTGAATAGATGGGCATTGGATTTAAATGCGTTCTGCGGTTTTTGCATTATTTATCAATTCCCATTTTATGCTTATGGCGCGGGTTCTGGAAGTTTTAGAAAGATAAAAATCAGGTTTTTTGTTCGCAGAGAGTTTGATTTATTAGGAGAATGAGGGTTTTTTTTTTCAAGATTCTTTAACCTTTGAATTGGTGAATGTTGTTAACTTGGGTTTATTATTTGTTAATTTATTGTTTAACTCTATTTGCGCGCGGCGTGAATCAACGCGTCAAACACACTTAATACGGCAAGGGGGGTATGAGGAGAGGGGGGGGGGAGACTCACATAATGTCGCCCCGGCGTAATTTGCTTATTAATTCGCCGGGGAAGTCGGCGCTCATACATATGCGATGAGCCTACAATAAAGACGCGTCAGCGAATCGCGGCTTTCACGGTTGAGCACCGCTGCCGCCCGCGCAAACAGTATATAGGCACTGCACAGCATTTGTGTGCCCGGGGGCCGTCAAATATTAGCCACCATATCGCTTATGGCGTTTGTTGAAACGACGGAGACGGAACGAGGGCGCAATTTTCAGGCACGAGGGAACACACATTCAGCGCGCCCGCGCTGTTTGAGCATGTTCCGTGGTTCTTGTTTGAAGAAGGCCGGGGAGGATCCACGGGGTCTATGCAAACTCCTCATTATTGGCAACGGCACGCACAATACATATCGCGATACCCCGGGCTTCGAGGAGATCTATCCTACAACTAGCCCCCCTTTTCCCTCCACCCTACCCTTCGCTCTCGAGGAACTGTCTATCGCGCGAGGAAATGCTTTTGTACGCGAATAATTTCGAGCTGCCAATTACACTTAAGGCAACTTTCTTATTGAGAGAGGGGGAAGATGGAGGGGGATTTATAGATACAGTAAACTTTCGTTTATTCCAACCGCCGTGAAACGTAAACATTCGGTTATTCCAACTCTGGAGGGGCTCCTACCTCTACCGCATGTCTTTGTCAGTAACTCTCATTGGCTATGTCGCCACGCGGAGCAACCAATGAACAGTCTCGTGTGCGAGAGAGATAAAATGCATCGTGAGTCGTGACTCGCGTAACTGTGAGCACGTCAGAGCACGCACGACGCACACA
>JAPYZL010115930.1:0-15303 GCA_030522825.1 Platygaster orseoliae
ACATGAGATCTACTGTAGATCTACTCAAGTAGATCTATAGAGATGTACCCAAATCGAGCATCTCTGCAGATCTACTTGAGTAAATCTACTGTAGATCTATTAGAGTAGATCTTAATCAACAAATAGCACTATAAAGATCTTCATAGATCTACCAGCAGATAAATGGAAATGACCGGAGATCAACAAATAGATCTATGAAAATCTTCTTAGATCTACCAACAGATCTATGGAAATCAACCAAGATCTACAAATAGATCTATAAAGATCTTCAGAGATCTACCAGCAGATCTATGGAAATGACTAGAGATCAACAAATAGATCTATAAAGATCTACGAAAATCTACCAACAGATCTATGGAAATGACCAGAGATCAACAAATAGATCTATGAAGATCTTCGAAGATCTACCAACAGATCTATGGAAATCAATCGAGATCTACAAATAGATCTATAAAGATCTTCGTAGATCTACCAACAGATCTATGGAAATCAACCGAGATCTACAAGGAGATCTACGAAGATATACGGAGATCTAGTAGTACATCTATAAAAATCTATGGTGATCTACGAGTAGATATACAGAGATCTACCTGTAGATCTATGTAAGCATACGGTTATCTATTACAAGATCAAATGAGATCTATAGACATCTATAGTAGATATATAAAGATCTCCTACAAATATCCAGAGATCTATTGTAGATCTCCAGATATCTACTCATTTTTACCTGGGTATTCTTAAAGTAAGGTTTAAGTTTTGAGAGTAGTTCAAGATGAGAAAAAAAAAGTTATTTTTCCTAAGCGTCATAAGCGAGTATTGTACCGGACATTCCAAGAGAGTGTTCTGGATAAAAAAATGTTGTTTTGTTTTTTGTGCGATTTTTTTATGAAAACACAATATACAGAAACGCTGTGAGAAAAAAAATTATACTTTGAAAATATCAGTAAATTGATACATATGCATTTTATATATTACAGTCCACTTCCACGTATATTTTTATCATAATTATGTGACATCAATGTAAGAAAATGGAATAACAATCTTTTACCGTTAAGGCTATTTTCGTCGATCTGACGAATGAAAAAAGCCCTAACGGCAAACAACTACTAACGTCCTTTCTTCGTTAGAAGTCACATAAAGTTCTTTCCCATAGCTCCTTCATACAATTCCTTTATAGAGTATCCATACAGTCCCCATAAATCTTTCTCACTTGACTCCCTCTATTCTCATACTCGAATCAATGCATAAAAATAAAAAGTTATCTAGTCAATGACTCGAAACCCAACTGCATTTTTTTAAAAAACCACGAATCAGACATCTCAATATCTAATGAGCGTCAGAAATACAGTAATTGAGGTCCTCGTTGCACACCGCCCTATGGCGAGGCAATTACCAAAATCTGCTTTATGTGACGCATGCGAATAAATCCTGGTTACACTGCAATACGAGTCGGTGTCCGGTGTCGTGCAATCAGAATTATGTGCCACGAGATCTGATTATGGAGCAACGAAAATTTCGGCTACGTTTTCCTACGACTCCCGCGGCGAAGTCGGCCCGAGGGTGCGCACCGAGCAGACGCATAAACTGAGGGTACGCGATCCTTTATAATACTCGATGATATAAACGCCTCTGGCTGCCTAGCACCCTCTCATAAAGGAATCCACCACGCTCCGCACGTAAGTATATTGCAGACTGTACACGGCATAGCCTGTGGGAATCATACGCTTGATGGAGCTTTTGCTCCACGTATTCGGTGTTGACGCCGAATGAGCTTTTATCAAGTGACATCCCCCACCTCGTGATTAATAGACGTTGCTATTTAGTAACCACTGATAGCTAGTATCGCAATTTTCGCGAAAATGAAGGAAAAGACTTCAATGTATGTAAAATAAATACGAAAAAAACCATCAATGTCGTATAAATATTCAGTGAGGCAGATGCTAAGATTACCTTCAGCTATTCGTAATGCATAGTTCTTCTTAATGATCAACCATGAATGACTCACTTGAAAACCTTCACGCACTTCGCTATATATCTGCCTTACATTGAACCCGTTTCATTTTCTCATAACGCACATTTGACATCTCAACGTCGTTACGGTTGACGATATTTCCTTAGAGGGAGAAGACCCTGACATTCCTGCGGCGTCTAAATCTCCGGCCGCTTCTGCGAATGCTCGCCCAACGTCTATGAGTTAGTTAATCTTGCGCATTGCGCCGAAGGGTCCTCCGAATTACATCGTTACTTGTGCTTCGCAAGGTGGAAGGGAAAATGAGTGCGAAGAGGAACAAATGATCATTCCTCACAATGAGACCGTAAGCGTTCGGAATCAGAGGGAACGCTTTACGGCCCCTTTCAGCCAAGATAAAGCGCGAAACGGGAAATGATGAAAATTTATACCGCGGTCTTAAAACGCGAAAGATGCCAGCTGAATGGGAAAGAGAACGTTGTTTCGGCCGCTCTGTAATTAAATGCATACAGAATTCGTTTGACACGGAAACAATGTTGGCCCGGTTAATGAAACATTTCCCCGTCACTGTGGATTAGATGGTCTCGCTTTTGGGGATTACGAGACGGTGTAAGCTTTAGAAAAGTGAAAATTTGTGTATACCGAAAACACCTGCGGACTTTCGAAAATGTTGAGAATTTATACAAAAAAGCAAACCTTGGAAATGATTTTCTAAGCAGCGATAAAGGTTACGATTTGTTTCATAAAGTCGTATGTTTCTCGTTTCACATAGCTTGTCATTTTCGTTTTTTAAATGATATTTGCATGTATCATTGCAAAATCATTTGCTGTATCGGCAGAAAGATGTGCTGTTTCAACGCAACTTGACAAAAAAAAAATTTTGCAGCAGTAGCTTATTTTTTGTTGCCTCAACTAATCTTTTTTGCTACCACAGCACAAGTACAATGCGATAGAATTTCATGCGTAATTATTGTGCTCTAGCAACGGAAAAGGTTTATTGGGTTAACAAAAAAAGCTCTTGCTGCAAAAAAAATCATTTTGTCAAAATGTGTTCAAACACACATATTTTTGCTGCTACAGCAAATCCTTTTTATTATCTTATCGTGTGCGTTTTTTAAAAAAGCATCAATTATACTTGTAGACAATATAAATTATTAAATCAATAAATTTTCAATACAGCTTGTATACAGTTGTTTCTAAGTAAATTTCAATTTCCGAAAAAAAATCATCGCTTACTCATTCTTTCACCGCTTTTGTCTGTAAAAACACCATTACCAAAGAAGAATAATATATTCTTCTCAGCTGAATTTTCCATATTTTTCTTACTATCAGCTTCGGGTCTGATCTATTATGACAGCTTGTAATAAAAAAGTTGGCAGGGGGGGGGGGTGAAGGGCTTGCAATATAATCGGAAAACTTTCGTTAAGTAATTCATGAGCGACCTTTTGGGCGTGTGTCGCGCATTAGATTCCGGCTTTCAAAGCCCCGTTGAAGCCGATGGTCGCACTGGCTCAGCGGCCAGAAGCGTAAAAATATTCCGCATAAATCTGGAAATGGCATTGTGCAGCCGCAGTGGGCATCGTGACGCTGGCCCTTATCTTTTCCCCGGTTTTCCCTGGCGCGGCTTCGCAGTATTCGCGATATTATCGATATTTTATTCGTATTTACCCTACATTGGCTGGCCACGATCCTGGCGCACTGGGTTACGGCTCATGAGTTCCACCCCCGCGCCCCTTCTGCCCCTGCTCACATAGGATATATAGCGGGATATAAACGGGCGAACTTGTCCTCCCCTCGCGTGTCTTTGCGGGGTTAGTTTGATATATGCGCGCTCTTTCCCGAGCCTTATTTGCTTCTTTTATTTTTTCGCCTTTTTTCACCCCTGCCTCTCGACGCGAGCGACTATCCACTCGAGCAAGTCTTATTTATCTTTGCCTTTGGGGCCGCATATTTTACAACGGATCCGCGAAATCGACTACGGCCAAACGACGAAAGAAACGTGACGTGTCCCGTATTACGCGACCGAGCATACAAAGCCACTTGAGTGTCATTAATGCGTGTCAAAGTCAGAGTAAACTGGATAAGTTTTCGAATGGTTTTGTATGGGTGTTTGAAGAAGTTGATGGTGAGACAGGGTTGTCAATGTTTTTATTGGTATTCACGTAGGTAGTTGAATTATATTATATTTTTAGTTTTTTGATGAAATTCTGATTTGGCTGCTGAAAAATAATCTATTGTTTCCGTGAGAAAAATCTGATTTCGCAGGACACAGTCTTGTAACGAATAGTAGTTTTTTCTGGCAGTACCAACCAATACTGCCATTCCATCGCTCGGTCTTTTGTCGAAATTGTATCGTTGCTATGATTTTAAGATTTGTGTAAAAATATTCTCTACATCGAAATAAGTTGTTTTCGGAATCAGTTAGCGTATTTCAACTGATCAATAGGTAAATTTTTACTGTCTTCTGTGAAGTGAAGGTCTACTTATTGATTAGTCAAAATAGTTCAATGATTGCGAAAATTGCTAATTCATATTTTGAGACGATTGCTTATGAAGAATGAACCTAGAAAAGTGGAATGGAAAAATGATTTACACAATATGTGATGATCTGAATTTGTACGCGACGTCTGTCCATAAGATTTTCAGGTTTTGGAACGTTACTCAGTAACTGTAATGCCTAAAATAAATTACACTTACTTAATAGTGAAAAATATAATTCATTTAGTTACCGTGACGTCGAAAAAATTCTAACTAATTACTATTAGTTTCCTGCATAGGAATTTTTTTTGCGTTTCGGTTAATAGTGAATTATTTGTACAAAAAAAGTTATTGAAAACTATACCGGTAAACATATTGTTTTTTTTTTTTTAACATGTATAACTAGCGTTATATGCTTTATAAGGTAGTTAGTGTTTTGACATTTCTCATTTTTGTCGCAGTTTTGATAGTGTTTACTCTGTTATAATTTATTACATTATTGCGAGTAATTAAATTTTATCACGTTTTTAAACTATGGATATCGATGGCGTCTGTTTGAATTATCTTCAACGTGTATAAGTTATTTTGAAAGTTTAGAAGTTTACTGTAATTTTTAAAGTTTTGACATTCTCACAGGTTAGGTTGAAATTGTTTATACTGCTCAAATAATTCGAAAAACTGGAATAAGGAAAGTTGCATGAAAATCAAAAGAAGTTTTTTGAAAAAAAAGGGATATGTTTAAGACACTTATCTTTTGTTTAAATTTTTTTAACTGTAAATTTTGTTTTTGCTTCTTGTAACTGATTTGTCATGGGTCTATTACTTTGAAAACTATATCATAGCAATCAGGTTAACATATATTAACATTGTGTAAACTCACTGCTCTCTCAGATCCAGCTTCAGATAGTATGAATTCAACAATGGTAAAAAGCACAGTGTGCTAAAATTATAGTGATTTGAGTATTTTGAATGAAAAATTCCAGATCATAAAATTTTGTCATCAGATTATTTGAGGCTAAGAGTTTTTTTACAAACTGTACAGTTCTGAAGAAATGAGTTCTTACAACTTATCATCAAAAAAACATTAATACCGAATTCGATGATTCTATGTTTTTTAATGATGTGAACATTCACGCTTCGATGACTTGGAGCTAAAGCATAATGTAATTAAAACTCGAAACAAAGTTTCAAATTATTCAAATTACTTGTTTATATGAACATATTTCGGCTCCGACTAAGCCCCTAGTTACTAGTCTTGGCCATTACATATCAGTAATATCATATCATATGATTTCATAATATATACCATTCATCATTTCACAACATCAATTGTTTTATGTATATCGATTGTCGCATTGCAACATTGCCAAACAACTGACTCTATAGGAATATAGAGTCAGCCATTAGTGACAACTTCAGTCAATTTCAAACGACCAAGTTCATTCCACTATGAGGTAATTATTACCTTAAATGTTACTTCCAAAACTTGCTGATAATTTCAGGAAAAAAATCCTTGAAAATATTCAGGGTATGTAGATTTCTCCATGGGAAATCAACATCACCGCATATGAAGCCCCCGAATCCCTCAACTTTTATTGTGCGGCTGCAAAGCTCCAGTGCCAACATTTTACTGAATATAAATAACAAACATATTTTACCGCACGTGATTGCACGGTTTACTCGGGATGCTGTATTCGCACCGGCCCTCGGTGGCATCGACAAATATTTACATTAATACCAAAAAGAGGGCGCGGAAAGAACGCCACCCCTTGAGTCAAAGCACTCGTCATGAAACGCAACCCCTGCGATATTCGCCCCTCGGCGATCCTCGGCACGAGTTATTAAAAGCGGAGTTTATTAAGTCCGATATCACGAATGAATTGTTGCGCATACCAATTACGCGCCTTCGCGATATGAATGTTGAATTAATTTCAGAAGTACCGAACGACGCGATTCAATTATTTATCTATCACACTCATGAAACGCATCCGAAACGTTCGACCCATCATTGATTCTACGCCGGAATTTCAAATCAGTTCTAATTTCCGACTAATAGATTCGTTCTTCTGGAAAGTTTTTGGAATATTAGTTGAAAATTACACCGTTGCTTAAAGGTCGTTGAAAACACGTAAAATTCCTGTTATTCACACAGCTGAAATTTCAAACTTGGTTTTTGTATTCTGTCTAGCTTTTGTTAAATTCTTCGATTAAATTTAAGCCTTATTTAAGAAACTAATGAATATGTAGATATTCTCAAAATTTTCAAAATTTTTTTCATGGCAGACTGGATTAAAAAAAAAAAAAAAAACTGAGTGTTGTATAAAATATTATCCCATTTCTAACTATTTCACGAAACGTTGAACATTATTTTCAGCGCAATTTCCACGAAAATTGGTACGGGACACTGAGATCCACGACTGACGAGGTACATCAAAACACTGTGAAAACTTAATGAATCGAAAAAGCTACTCAAGTTGGCACATAACTTCAGAGTAAGATGCATTCCAAAAAGCAGCACTGCATTGTCGTATTTTACGTTTCATTGTTATGACGCGTAGCTTGAAGTAGCTCAAGGTTTATTTGCCCAGATGATAGCTGAAGCAAGCCGTGTCAGAACTACCAAACTGTAATGTTCTATGCACTCACAAAAAGGATTTCGTTCAAAACGATAAGTGAGATGACGATGAACCTAGTAATCTAAAATCTTCTTAAAATTCTGAAATGTTTACAGTAAATCTAGTACATGAAGATCCACTATTTTCCGATCAGATTTCGAGTTCAAATTTCTTCAGCTCGTAATCGATTGAAAGCAACTGAGATACAGTGCATTAATTTTTATAACAATAAAACAGCAGAAAAGAGGGAAGGGGATGAATAAAATGCGGAACAACAAAATTTATGTTTTGATACTTTTGATCTATACAGAGATGAAACATTTCCATTACAATAATTTCTAAAAAGTCTGAGTACAAGGAGTGTACGTATGATTATTGTGTAATTTAAGAATTATGTTATTTTAAACATTGAAAAAGTAAATATTTGCGTGTTTTGCGTATATGTAAGATTTCAGCCACACACTATTTTATTTCTTAAACATAATCTGAAAATTAGTACAGGTTAACAAATTTCAAGCAAAGTTAAGTAAATGTTTGAAAGTCTGTTTTATTTTACAAATAAGCTATATATATCATGTCATACATAGACAAAAAAACAAAATTATAGTATTTTAGATACTTTTTTTAATAAAAGAACTTAAGTAAAATGTAGTGAAACTAAGAGATTAAAATGCAAATAAAAAGAAAACACGAATAATATACGACTAAAATGTAGGTATACTTTTTACATGAAAATACATACCTACTATTAGAATCTGTTGTCGAAAAATTATAGGAGCGGTAGTTAAAAAGCGAATAAAGTAATAAAACAACTGATGATTTTACTTCCAAGTTTTTGACGTTGAGGGATTTCTAAAAATTTAAAAACATATGAATATACATAGGAATTCTAGATTTTCATTCTTTCCTTTAAAAACCTTTTTCGAATCCATTTTTGAAGATGTTCACACCTGACATACGATTGATTGTTTTGCTTAAACTTTCTTTACATATTATTTTGTTAATTACATGTTGGAACTGATCGCATTTTCAGAATAGTTTTGTTCCAATTGATTA
Organism: Platygaster orseoliae; assembly: GCA_030522825.1. Lineage (NCBI taxonomy): Eukaryota > Metazoa > Arthropoda > Insecta > Hymenoptera > Platygastridae > Platygaster > Platygaster orseoliae. The sequence continues at coordinate 8,119 of JAPYZL010115930.1, forward strand.
ATATATCTAATCTAGTAGACTTAGAATAGGTAATAACAATTATCTTCTTCAAACTCATTCACTAAGTACAAAAAAAAGTATTTCGCTATTCAGTTTACTTCTAAGCTTAATTTTCGAATAATAAAAAAAAATTTTAGGGATATTTTATGATTTATTTGTCTAAGAACATTATAAACAAACCTCTACGCAAGATTTCTATACTTTGAAATCCTCGAGAAATTTTCAATTTTACTCTGCTCCAAAATCTATGAAATTTCAAAAATAATTATTTTCAGACTCATTTACTTAATACCAGCCCTAACGACAGGGGGAGGGGGGGGGGGTAACGGAGTATTTTACCTCTGGCCCGGTGTTTTTCAGGGGCCGTGTTTTTTGTGCCATTAGATATTAGATTCTTCTCTGGTGATAATAAAAAAAAAGGTCACCAATTTTTTTTGGCGAGGGGCCCGTAAGATTACTCCCCCGGGCCCGGAAATCCTGTCTACGGCCCTGTTTGCATAGTCAATCTTTGACTTACTTTCATAATAATTGAGCAATAAAAATCGAGAGGGATAAAGAAACTAGCGGAATACGAATTTTTATTTCAACAACTAGCTTAAACAGCTAACATTGTTCATGAAAACTCGGTTCACTCAAATGTGCGGACCTTGGATTTCGCAGATATTTTGCATAGTCAATCTTTGACTTACTTTTATAATAATTGAGCAATAAAAATCGAGGGGCATAAAGAAACTCGCGGAATACGAATTTTTATTTCAACTACTAGCGTAAGAAGCTAAAATTGTTCATGAAAATTCGGTTTTCTCAAATGTGTGAACCTTGGACTTCGCAGACTTTTTGTATAGTAAATCTTTGACTCACTTTCATAATAATTGAGGGATCGGATGCAATAACGACACTTGCGCTTGAAAACGGGTTAAAGTTTTGTCCGCGCGGTGACGTTACGAGTCAAAATCCAAAGTCCGAATTTTGAAAAATGAAAAATACCGCTCGATAACTCTTGAAAAATAAATGCATTAACACCTTTGAACTTTTTTCGTAAACATTATAGTTTTCGTTAGCAAAAATAAAAACTGGTTATTTTTGGATCGAAAAATCGATGTTTTTTAAAACTTAAATCACCGCTGCACAGTCATTTTTTAAGATATCAACATTATTTTTGTTTACTTTTGTTAAGGAAGATCTAGCGATGAATACAGTATCAAATAATTTTTAAAAAGTTGATAACAATTGAATGATTTTTTAATCCGAATGAAATACCATGTTTATCGACGTTCGCGTTGAAAAAGTATCGAAGGAATTTTCGATTTTAACAAGGTATTCGCGCTGGTCATAATCTTAAGCGTATTGTCGAACTTTTTGGAAAGTTTTAGCTCTCTAAAACTATTCTTTATATAAAACTAGCGAGTTGAACGCAAACGCGCAGCACGATGTGATGAATTTTGCGCGCGCGAGCTCCGTAGTATGTCGTACTAGCGAAAAATTCATCACATCGCGCTGCGCGTTTGCGTTCAACGCTCTGGATTTTATAAAAAGAATAGTTTTAGAGAGCTAAAACTTTCCAAAAAGTTCGACAATACGCTTAAGATTATGACCAGCGCGAATACCTCGTTAAAATCGAAAATTCCCTCGATACTTTTTCAACGCGAACGTCGAAAAACATGGTTTTTCATTCGGATTAAAAAACATACAATTATTATCAATTTTTCATCAATTATTTGATACTATATTCATCGCTAGAACTTCCTGAATGAAAGTAAACAAAAATTGTTTTGATATCTTAAAAAATGACTGTGCAGCAGCGATTTAAGTTTTAAAAAACATCGATTTTTCGATTGAAATAACCAATTTTCATTTTTTATAACGAAAACTGTAATGTTTACGAAAAAAGTTGAGGAGTGAATGCATTCATTTTTCAAAAGCTATCGAGCAGTATTTTTCATTTTTCATAATTCGGGCTTTGGATTTTGACTCGTAACGTCACCGCGCGAACAATACATTTACACGTTTTCAAGAGCAAGTGTCGTTATTGCATCCGGCCCCTCAATTGAGCAATAAAAATGGAGAGGGATAAAGAAACTCGCGAAATACGAATTTTCATTCCAACTACTTGCGTAAACAGCTAATATCGTTCATGAAGATTCGGTTTCCGCAAACGTGCAGACCTTGGATTTCGCAGATTTTTTGCATAGTCATTCTTTGACTTACTTATATAATAATCGAGCATTCAAAATCGAGGGGGATAAAGAAACTCGTGGAATACGAATTTTTATTTCAACTACTAGCGTAAACAGCTAACATTGTTCATGAAAATTCGGTTTTCTCAAATGTGCGAACCTTGGATTTCGCAGATTTTTTGTCTAATCAATCTTCGACTAACTTTTATAATAATTGAACAATAAAAATTGAGGAAGATAAAGAAACTCGCGGAATACGAATTTTATTTCAACAACTAGCTTAAACAGCTAACATTGTTCATAAAAATTCGGTTTTCGCAAATGTGCGGTCCTTGGATTTCGCAGATTTTTTACATAGTCAATCTTTGACTTACTCTCATAATAATCGAGCAATAAAAATCAAGGGGGATAAAGAAACTCGCGAAATACGAATTTTTTTTCAACTACTAGCGTATACAGCTAACATTTTTCATGAAAATTCGGTTTTCTCAAATGTGCGGACCTTGGATTTTGCAGATTTTTTCATAGTCAATTTTTGACTTACTTTTATATTAATCGAGCAATAAAAATCGAGGTGGATAAAGAAACTCGCGGAGTATGAATTTTCATTTCAACTATTAGCGTAAACAGCTAACATTATTCATGAAAATTTGGTTTTCTCAAATGTGCGGACCTTGGATTTCGCAGATTTTTTGCATAGTCAATCTTTGACTTACGTTTATAATAATCGTGCAATAAAAATCGAGGGGGAGAAAGAAACTCGCGAAATACGAATTTTTCTTTCAACTACTAGCGTATACAGCTTACATTGTTCATGAAAATTCGGTTTTCTCAAATGTGTGGACCTCGGATTTCGCAGATTTCTGGAATAGTCAATCTGTGACTCACTTTCATAATAATTGAGCAATAAAAATCGAGGAGGATAAAGAAACTTGCCAAATACGAATTTTTATTTCAACCACTAGCGTAAACAGCTAATATCGTTCATGAAAATTCGGTTTTTTCAAATGTGCGGACCTTGGGTTTCGCAGATTTTTTGTATACAGCCCTATCGAAAGGTGGGCGCTAACGGGGTATTTTACCTCGGGCCCGGTGTTTTTGAGGGGCCCGGTTTTTGTTTTTTATGCAATTAGATATTATATTTTTCTCTAGTGATGATAAAAAAAAGGTCACCAGTGTCTTTGAAGATGATCCTCTAAAAAAAAAAGGTCACCAATTTTTTTCGGCATGGGGCCCGTAAGATTTCTCTCCCAGGGCCCGGAAATCCTGTCTACGACCCTGCTTAATACTTAACCTAATTGACCTTAAATAATTACAGATTTTTCCGTAAAAGTCATTGACTAAGTACAAAAACAATTTTCAAACCTTTGTAGTCAAGAAACTTGTTTGAATCAATTTCCAGTAGAACAAAATTTCACTGGAAATCTATCTGAATAACTTCATGGACTTCATTCAAAATAACCTGGTATGAAAGTAATAAACCGAAATATTTAAATTCTGGTGAATCATACAATTTCGGAACATGGCAAATAACCAGATAAACTTGCAAAAAAATTATACTGATTTTCAAGATTGCACAAAAAAAATATTTACTATATCAGCAAAAATATGTAGTGTTTCAACACAACTTGACAAAACGAATTTTTTTGCTATTTTTTGTAGCCCAAAAGATCGTTTTTGTTGCCAGAGCACAATCATTATGCATCGAATTTCATGATATAGCAATTGTGTTCTGGTAGAAAAAAAACTATATTTTGTGTCAACAAAAAATAAACTACTTTTACAGAAAAAAATTTGTTATGTCAAGTTGTGTTAAAACAGTACATCTTTTTACTGGTATAGTAAATCCTTTTTTTTATGTGATAATTCTCACTATTTTCAAAATTTCTATTTTGTTCAGGAAGTTTTTTAAGTAGAAGCTGAATTTTCGGGAATCGTAAAATCCTCATAGAAAACAATTTTTTTTTTTTTTTTTTGTAAGTTTTTCAATTTTTTCAGGACTGTGTAATCTCATCGACAGCCGTTGATTTCCTCTATTTTTCTCACTTTACTTACTCTCTCACCGCTTTTCATGTCGTGAAACGAATACGCGATTTTGCTGAGCGAGCGATACAACAGTCCCCGTCGAAATTCGCAGAGAACAATGAAGACGAAGAACATAACTCGGGCGCTCGCGAAATAAAGCTCTAGCCGTTCGGACCGTACGCGTAACGTCAGACGTATGTATTTCTCGCGAGGACTCTGCGAGGCACGAGGGACATAGGGTAGTGTCATGTATGAGAGAATGCCCGCGGGACGGGATTTACTTAACGGGCGAGTGTTAAGTTGTCAGAATAATCCACGGGAACGGGTAATAATGGACTCAAGTGCAAACCTACCTCCGCAGCTTGCACGCGAGCTCGCCCGCTAAATAATGTAGCCGGCAACGTTATCCTTAACGAACAACACGTACGCAGTTTGCATATGAAGTGACCATTGCGAAATTGCGAAAAATTTTGCCATCTCTCTTTTTTCACCGTCCAATGAAAAAAAAAACTGTAAAAAGAAGCTTATGAAATAATCTGAAAAATTCAACTTGCGGATTTTCTGAGAGTTCTTGAAAATTGAATGAAAATTTGTTTAGATTCTCCAAAAAATATGCTTTTTCGGAAACAAAAAAAAGAAATTATATTTTTCTGTATAAGTATGACTGAGTCTCTGAAAACTAATATTTTTGGAAATTCAGACGACTATGAAAAATCAATGATCATTTATGAAACTTTGTAAAATTCGAAGACGTGAAATTTCCCGTCTCTCACACGTTTTTTGTTAGTAATAAAACTATTTTCTACTAAAAATAATAAATTCGATTGAAATTTTCTGTTGTGTAGCTACATTTTTCTACACATACAAATAGAAGTCTAATCAAATGTTGCTACTTGTCATGACGCATTTATTTTAAATGTGCAGCCAAAGTTCTTGGATCGCACGTTAGACGTGCAGGAAGCGAGCCTTGCTTCAGTAAATTTTCCACTTCATTGAGGACGACGGGAATTTAGATGAGACGAGATTCATTTACATTACGCGTTTACGCTAGAACGCGGATCAAATTCGAATAAGCCACTTACACGTATATCTAAATTGCAGTTTTCGATCTGAGGAGGGGTGATATTATTATAATAAAACTGTTGAATCACACCTCACATTATTTATGTCTATTTACATCGTAAACGTAAAATGATTATCAGGCGCTTACAGTATACTACTTAATGATTTTCATTCAAAGTCCAATCCTTGGTGGGTGAAAGGAAGGTTTTTCATATAAAATCATTTTCGAAACGAATATATCAAAATTTGTTTAAAAAATACTCTTTCACTTGCATATTTTACGTATTCAAAAAAATTCCACGAGGAAAAAGTCTTAGAATCACCAAAAATTTATGCTTTTCGATATTCGTGGTTATTCTAAAATCCTCTTTGCAAAAACATATAAACTCATAATCTTGTTTCTATTGTTTCGAAATTTTTTCCAAAAGGGCTCTTCGCGTTGTACAGTTATAATCACAGAACAAACAAAATATTGACGTAGTAACCAAGGGTAAATCAACGAACAAAAAAGGAGTTCATTATGATATTTATTGGAACTATACATAATTATGTTCAATTTCCTCTTCAAACGAAAACCTGGGAAATGTGAAAAGTATGAAAAATTACAAAGAAACCTAATGTGTTGGACGAATTTTCATCAAATATAAAAAGTGTTTGGTAGTTTCTGGTATATCTGACATTTTTTAAATTTCGATACTATCAACAAAAATGGAAATTTGAAATGTGCTCCAGAATTCTAAAGAAAAGATAAGTTGAAAGCAATTTCAAGAATGTTCATAACTTTTGTAAACTGTGTTCAGAAGCATATTTGGTCTAGATAATATTTTGTGCGATAATAGTATATTATTGTGAGTTTTCACAATGCCTGGCTGGACGAAACGAAGGGTTGCAGCCCAAGGCGAAGCCGAGGGATGTAATCGTTTCGTCCAAGAAGGCATTGTTAAAACTCGCAATACGATATTTTATTTGTAGTTTTCAAATAATTCACGTCCAAACATCCGATTATTCGAAAATTTCAAATAAAACATTTTTTTTTTTTTTTTCAAGAAGTTTGAAAAACTCAAAAGTACTGTAATAGTGAAGACATTAAAGAAAAAATGAAAAATTTTGAAAAAGTTGGTTTGATATTTGAAATTGATGGAATTTCTGAAAATTGAAAACCTTTAGAAATACTAACGATTTTTTATGATTTTAATAAATTCGAAAAATTTGTGAAATTTCAGAAATAAAAATTATTTGATGGGTAAGTTTATTATCAAATTTTTTTAAAATACGTACGATTACATATTTTTTTTCTTCAATAGAAATTTCACAAAATGAATTGAAATGTAACGAAAAATGTTAAAGAGTTGGGCATATTTTGAAAACACCTAAAATGTTTTATATCTTTGTTTAAATTTTTCAAGAATAAGAGAAGTAAATAAACTCAGACAATTTGTATAAATTATGTAGATATAGTTCTTCATCATGTGTCCTTGTAATATGCATTATAATTTTTTATTCTTTTGTTTGCTGATAATCTGGAAAACTGGAATATCACCAGAAAATAACAACAAATCGTCATGAGTTGTTGAATTTTTTGAATATTTGAATATCCGGAAAGTTTTGGATTGTTTTTATTATTGCTTAAATTTTTCAAAATTGAAAACAAATATAATTTCAAAGATTGCCGATAATTTGATTAAACTCGAAAATTTCGTAAAATTTTAGATAATGTTACTGAATTTTATGATTTTCTTTATTTTATTATTATAATCTGAAAAACTCGAATTTTCAGAAATCACGAGGAGTCTAAGTGAGTTTTTTTTTTTTTAGTTAATAGGTATTTATGCTACAAGGGAGAAAAAGGATGATTCCAACGAGTGCAAAGTTTGGGCACGAGCGAAGCGAGTGTGCAATTGCACGAGTTGGAATTATCCTT
>JAPYZL010115944.1:0-42308 GCA_030522825.1 Platygaster orseoliae
AAGTAAAATTTTTCATGTGTCTTGCATAGTTTATGTGTAGTGCATGCTTGCGCAAAATAAGGTCAGTGGGGGAATGACGGCCACTAGAGATGGGGTAACCATTATTTATCAATTGTGCTCTTATTATACATGCCATAACTGCGACTCAGATCTCGATGATGACGATGAAAATTAAGGTCGTTGCATTCTAAGTTTGAGGCATTTTTTTCAATATGTTTCCTTTTTATTTCTCTTGCGCTTTTTGTGAGCTATCAATAAAGTTACAATAACAAAAATGTCGAATTTCCATTCGTTTTCCTTCACAGAGCCTTCATTAGGTATTCACAGCGATTTATGTTGATATTTGTGCGACTTTTTGTCGGTTTTTGAAAGTGGCCGTCATTACCCCACCATTTTTCTAAATGACGAAAACCAATTTTTTTGAATATTCTAATTTTTTTTAGTTTGAATAAAAACTTTTTGAATCTGCCGATATACTTTGTTAGCATTTGAGTTACACTTGTTATCCTAACTTTCGTTTGATTAAAAATGTCAATTTTTGGATGTGTTTTGATGCTAAATGAAAACTCTGCCGTCATTACCCCACTTTCCCTTAATTGAAAAAAAGTTGATGTATATATTCGGTATTTTTTTAACAAGGAAATATTTTAACAACTGAAGTTTTTAAACAAAATTTTTTTCCAATTTTTTTTTAAATTTAAAATAAATAATTTTTGTTTTTTCAAACTTCTCTTCCTGTAAATCTAAATTTCATCGAATTTCGTTATAAAAATACGTGTCATTTGAAAAATAAATCTTGAATGGGATATGATTAATTTTCCAAGTTTATGGTTATTTCTCTCGAAAAAATCAATATGTCACATATTGTATATAAATGTTTACTTCATTAGTTTTTGAATTTCTTTAAACCTTAATTCTTATGTCTTAGAATTCCTATCTTAAAATCTTGTAAAATTATAATCTGCATGTTAAAACCTTATGTCATCATATCTCATTATTTCGTAGATAAACCTGCAATAAACAATAGAATCAATACTCATTATTATCAATAAATAAATTTTTAATCAATTGATTATCGTATACCAAAAATATCTTCCAATAAAGTTTTATTTTATTACTGCAATCATCCATTACTTTATTTTGTATAATTTCGCAACAAGTTGTACTCACTCTGCATCCAATCTACGTATAAGTTATTTGACTTTATTATATAAATGCCCTATATCAAAATTCCTTATTCCAAACTTCAAAATCATTTTATACAGACCCTTATCCTACCTAATCAAAAGGAATTTTCTTTCTTCTTAAAATACCTTCAACACTATAAAAAAAAAACATTTCATATCACGCACATTTATCAAGCACACTAAATATTCGACATACGCTCTGCTTTAACGACCCGATACTGATTCAATGAACATACTCGTCAGTCCTTCTCGACACTCTGACCCACTGACAACGTAATACAAACTGTAAACTTCTCATCAATACCAAAACTATCTCATGTGAAATAAAGCGTTTGAGTTGCTTCTCATTTTCGTATCTCTGTGAGTATAAACTAAACTATCTGTGATTGATACGTACCCAATGTCCGATTTTTTGAATCTGATACCTGATATCGATGCAAAAGTTTTTCTTTTGAATACATGATTTGTTGATTCACCGAGCATTTTCGAGTGATGAAACTACTTACTCTAATATTTAGAAAATTATGGTCACTGTAACAACGCAGTGTCATGTGAAAAATATATAACATTTTTTTATATGACATGATAGGATTTGAAAAAATTGTGAAATTGAGTATCCTGATTTTGAGATTATTCAAAAAAATCTATACAAAGTACCAGAGTTAAAAGATTTTTTTCTGACAATGAAATGGGCAATCTTGACAACATATATACGCAATCAAGATGAAAACTCTGCATAATAAATTTGATTTAAATGTGAATTGTGAATGACTTATGTTAGTTTAAAAGACACGATTATTGCAAAGTACAAATACAAATTTTTTTGCATTTTTCAACAACTCATGTATTTTATATCAATCTGGAACTACATTTTCAACAAAAATCATCAGATAAAAAAGAATTGCAAATTTTTTAAATACTCTAAATTTTATAAAAACACTAGGTTCTTTTATCATTTTAGAAGAAAAATCGAGATTTTCATTGATTCTATTGTTTCTTGTCACGAAAAACGTATGGAAATTATTATAGATTGTATCAAATTTTATGATAAACAATTTTTTATTAGAGTGATAAAATTTATATATTTTTTTGTTAAAAACTGTGATTAAAAACAACTGTGTACTTGTTGAATCGTCCTAAATTCCATTTCAATTACCTCTTTAAATTTATTCATCAAAATAACATTTTATGCAATTGTTTCTCTACCTTAATATATTTTCTCGGTCAAAATTATTGAAAACATCAATGAAAACTTAAAGTCTTAGCCTACACTGAGAAGAAATCATTTTCAAACTAATAATTAGTAAAATATTCTAAAATATTTACTCAAATGTACTGTCAGCAATTTTTTTATCGAAAATAAAGTTACAAATTCATACTGATTAAATATTTCTTTGAGGAATGCAACCACATTTTTTCTCTTAGAAACCTCAGGCCCTGGAACCTTAGAATTAAAAATCTGAAAAACTCAAGCTAACCAAAAAAGGTAGCTGCAGTACCAGTGTTATTTACCTTTTGTTTTTTTTTCAGTCATTGGAATAAGTAAAGAATCATTTTTTCTGTCAGTTCACAAATAAATATCTAAATATTCTAATAATAATCTGACTATTTACAGTGTAACTTGCAGAAGAGGGGGGTACGGTGAACTCCAATTTCAGTTTTAACAATTTAAAAAAAAATTAGTTCATCATTCCAAGTTATTTTGTCAATCGCTGTCGAAATACAAGTATCGATGAAAATACAATGAACATATCCTCCATGGCTAATTGTGAAACATATCTCCGATGTATTGAAAACATTGTCAACAGAGCTCACTACCTGTTGCTCGATTAAGAGACGGATTTTGTCCGGAAGCATTTTTGCATATGCCATTTCACACATTCTGATATTAATAGGTATTATACTCGTGCGGAAACCGATTGAAACGACACTTGATGTATTTATTGCGCGAAGATGGACTTTCATCGATCGGCAAAGCAGTGTAGAGAGTGCGTGGATTGAACTCAAAGCGATTGAAAAAACTGTAAAACGTTCTCGTGATTTGTTGAAAGGTTGCTTTTCGATGTGAAAGGTTACTATTTTGACTGAGTGTATTTTTTTCATCGACTGAATGAAAAAATAATCGGTCTTAAAATTATAAGTTAATAGAGGAAAATATAAAGAAAGTATTACTAAAATCTCAAAAATTGGAATAAAAGAATACAATAATTCAATAATAATAATAATATTAACAAAAAATTTTTTGTAAGAAAACACGTCATACAGTATTATACCAATCATAATAAAAACACACTATAAATGGAATAATGTTTTCCAATACGTATGTACAATTATTATAAATATCATTTTACTGAAGATGAATTTTTTTTAAAAGATTAAGTTAGGTTGAATTGTCAGTCAAACCAATTAATAAGTATATCTTTATAATATAATACACATAAAAAATTCATATTTCATTGTCTATCGATATATCAAATCAAAGTTACGAAAAAAGAACCAAATTGTAGAAATAAGTTAACTTCTTTCGACTTCCTTTACAAATTCAGCTGGTTTTTTTAAAAACAGTGTAATTAACGTCTTCCACAAGTATGCATTTGTAAAATTTCAAAACAATATTCAAATCGGTGTGAATTTGCATTATAAACAAACAAAAAGCACTTGATTTCATATTTCTAAACAAGTCGTAATAAAAAGTTGCATATTAATTGCATATAATTAATACATTTTAAGCACTCATCAATTTTGCAATATTTCGGTTAATTTTCTGAACAACGCACAAAAAGGAATGTTTAGATAAAAATGTTCAATCTTTCGTAAAAGCTCTTTAGTCGCGTGGGAGTTATGCTGCATTGTATTGTTGATTTTTTCATAATTTATAATGGTTGTTTGGTTAAGCAAGCCGCTAGGGTGGCTTCAGAGCTGCGCCATAGAGCGACAATTTCAGACACCCTCCGCTAACAATAAGATGATTAGCAGGCTCCGCAAGGACGCCCTTGTTTCTCACTTTTTCGATGCTTTGCAATAAAAACTTCCATGACTGCATATTATAATCACGATTGGTGTGATGAATAACACGATAAAGGCATCATGTTTTTCTTCATTAAGGAAGTATTCTATCATCTACGTGAAAATATTTGCACCTTATTGTTTGACTATTTTCGGTGTATCTAAAAAAAAGCAGATAAAATATGCTTAATATTGTTAAGTTTTTTATTATGTTTTCTATCATTTTGATAGAATTTTGATAATAATTAATTGTTCAATTACCAATTGTTTCGCAAATGAAAGCAGTTTTTACAGTTTCAACAGTCCGAAAGTGTTTCATATTTATGTGATGAAAATTAATTTTTAGTTTATATTGCAACTTATGTTATTACATATTTTTATATTCAAAAATATACTCCTGATGATGATTTCGAATTAGGACCGGAACCTTGAAAAAATAAAAATTACTTTACAGAAGCTTACTTGTTCTTAATTACTTGATATTGGCTCTGAGAGAAGGTGAAAAATTCTGAAATCGGAAAAATAATGAAAAAGATATACATTTGCAGTTTATATTGCAAAAACTTCATTATAACTTGTGAAAAATATCTGAATGTTAGTGAAAAACTATTAAAATTCATATCTTTCTGAATTCAAATCGTTCTGAAGGTCTATTATCTTTCTCACGTTTTCCAATGAAAAATCGAACCTTATCAAAATAACACTTAGCACGCTTTGAATTCCCACCCTACATTCGTCCCCGGCGATCGATATTCGTCGGCATCGGAAGATTTTGAATGAAACCGCGCCGACCCTAGGACATGTAAGCAGGCATATCGCGAATACACGTTGGCGTTGTTGTGTTTAGCGAGGGCGAAAAGCCCGTTGAACGTTGGCAAGTTGGCACAGGGGGGGGGTTGTTGAGGGGGGGGGGGTACGGCCTATTCCGCGCTATATTCTACAATAGTTGTTTACCAGAGTCATACTAATCGATACTCGCTGTTTGCCATCAAGGGGATCCATACACGCCAGGCGCTACTTGTCCGACACTAAAAGTAAACAAGTACCTTTACCCCCCCCCCCCCACCTCCTTCATAAGTCCAGCCTAGTTCTTAGGAAAAAAAGCGATTGGTTTTAATAAAAGGAATGTCGAATAAATAGTAGAGACTGCAGATAACATTATTTTTTAATGATTTTGCAATAGACATTGGATAGTATCAAGAATTCACTATTTATTGAATATTAAATATAAATTTATTCAAATAAATATAGTATAATAAGTTAAGTATAATATTATTTATTCAATACTCAAGAATTTATGATATGTTGGAAAATGAAAAATCAGTCGGAAAATAAAAAACGGGTTAGTAATTTTAAATTTTTCAGATTTGAGAACTGTTCTGGTTCTCTCACAGTCAATATCAAGTAATTAGGAACAAATAAACTTCCGTGAAGTGATTTTATTTTATTCTAGCTTTTGATCCTGATCCGAGATTCTCAACAGGGGCCTAGTATAAATATATGCATGATTTATAAGATAAATTACATACAATAAAAATCAAAATAATTTCTCTCAAATTTTAAAGTACATTCAAAGTAACTTTAACTAATTATTTGAAAAGATTTCATAAAAAAGCTTACGAAAAAATTAAACGGTATTTTTTATTTTATGTCATTTATGTTAAATATTAATGGCAAAATTAATACGACAAGCCAATATAACAGTAAGTTTGAAGAAATTTTAAAAAGGAAAAAAAGGATGAATTGATAAAGTTCGGGAGAACTTTCTTGTCGGGTAGTACAGGGCAAGAAAGGTTTGCCTTATCTTTACGCTAAGTATTAGCCTCTGCGCATCATTTTCCCGCTTTCTCAATATCAACACTTCACCGACCAATAAGCCTCGCGTATTTGAATACCTGCGCGAAAGCGGACCGGTTTTTAACGATTTGGACGTTCAATGCTAAAACTCGATTCCATTCAGGTTTCCTCGAGAAAATATATAAATATAGTTTCCTTAAGAAAAAATGTGATTCGCAAAAATTTTTCAAGAAATAGCGTAAGGTGAAAGGGAAAATTTTTTGGAGGAGAATGTTGCTACCAGCTCCAGCCACCTAAAAGGACTAAAATGATTAATAGTTTTATAAACGTGTCTTCATCAATGGATCTTGTATACGAAGAAAAATTTCATTGAAAAAATTTCTACGTTTGTCATAAAAATTACAACATTACATTGTATAAGTATACTATACGAAAAATGTTTCGTAAAATACAAGATCGTGTAGAAAAAATTGTTTGGAATAAATTTGACAATGTTCTAGAGGATTGAATAATGTTGAAAAAATTTAAATAAAAATAAAATAGTAAAATAAAAATTAAAATTAAGTTTCTTCAATCAGGATGGTCTTGTGTAAGTATTTCTTTTATGTTGATTATACAAAAAAATCAAAACTTTGACGAATTTTTGTTTGTTCTTTATATGTCTCCCGACATATAAAAAAGTTGTCTCCCGACAACTTTTTTTTTACTTTTTAATGTTTTTTTAATAGGGTTTTGATTACACAAATTGCATTAACCTGACATTAACTTTGAAGTTTGAAATCAAAGCTGCAGAATCATCGAAAACAATATTTTGACTGTCAAATCAATCAATGGTTGTCAATGTAAAAATGAGTAATTTATCAAAATGAAACAAATCTTATTTATACTTTAACAATTTCAATTTTCGTTTCAATACATGATTTAAATTTCAATAAATACGAAGAATAGTATATTATTGTGAGTTTTCACAATGCCTGGCTGGACGAAACGAAGGGTTGCAGCCCGAGGCGAAGCCGAGGGATGCAATCGTTTCGTCTAAAAAGGCATTGTTTAAACTTGCAATACGATATTTTATTTGTAGTTTTCGAATAATTCACGTCCAAATATCCGATTATTCGTAAATTACAAATAAAAATTTTTTTACGATCTTTGATGCAATTATGAGTAAATAATCCTAACATTTTTTTTGAGGATAAAAAGTTAGTAGCGTTTCTTATATTTTTTCAGTGTTTATGAAACTTTCAATGATTTTCCAGTATTTTTTAGATTTGAACAATTTTTTAGAATGCTAAATAGTTTTCTAATTCGATGCTCACGAATTCACGTTTCGATCGATTTTCAGTAATTTTATAGATTTCTGAAAAAATGACATAAACATACATATACTCTGAATAAAAAGGTCTATTGTCAATGTGTTTTTAACAGTAGGAATAAAAGTAGGAAAAAAGTATTGAATAGGAAAAATCGATTTTTATTCGTTTCTCATGTATCTCCTTATGCAAAAAACCATTTTCATACGGATTAACTAAAGTATTTCATAGATCTCTCGTATTTTTGAATTTTTTCAGTAATACTTAGATTTTGTATCATTGTTCAGTATTCTCATATATTTTTGGTATATATTTCAATATATATACTATATACCTACACTATTTTGAATACAGTGCCGTAGAATTCGAAGTTTCGTAATTCATAGTTTTTCAGAGAACTGTTCTTTCATAGTATTTTTTCGCATACATTCACTCTTTTTTCAAAGTTTGTACAATTCAAAATATTTTGAGGTAAATTTATAAATTTCTATCTTGATTTTCAGAATTTGATGGTCCAGGGATTTTGAGCTTTTTTGAAGATTATAGTTTTTTCGGTTAATCACTGGGTTCGAATTGTTTTGATATCTACATTTTTTACCTTATCCTAGCTAAAGATTCGCGATTATAATTTTTTTTGTAACTTTCGAAGCTGGTATCTCTGAGTTAGTATAATTAAGGACTCTACGTATTGTTGAATTTTGCGAACTTCAATAAAAACATTCGTTACATTCTTTATATTTAATTAAATAAATTTTTAATCATCCGTACCTTATTTATAATTATTCACTTTTACCTCCAACCATTATTTTCAAAAACTTGTTCATAAATACTCATTATAATAACTGTTTTCTATTTTAACAAGATTAAATAATTAATTTTATTCTAATATCAGAAAGGGTTTGAACCTCTAAAACTTCCCTTTGCATATGGTCCTGAATCATATTTTACAAGTAATTAACGAAAAGTGGACTTATTCAAATATCGTCCAAGTAGTAGACGAAAGAAGTGATGAAATGAAGGAACTGCAATGGCAGCGTGATCCTGCAATCTCCACCTCTCTGCAGAGCAGTTTCCACGTTTAAGAGGGTTGCCTGTAGGTGTAGGAGGATTATAGAGCTTTGCTAGGATATCAATTATAACCAGAAACAGTTATTCCATGCAGCGAAACCCTTTCTGTTCAGCCCTCCGCTCTCTCCTGCATCTCCGGGCATTCCTAATCCTCTGTAAATTATATTATTTTCACTGTTTGTTTACCGGACTCCCTATTCCGTTCCCGTCTGCACAGGATTTGCGGCGACTTTACGGCTTTTCCCTGGGACACCCCTTTCGCTCATAGATTCCATATTAAACTTACCTCGCGACGCTTCGACGCTCGTTTTCCCTTTTTCGTCTATTGTTTCCTGGAGAACAAAAAATTCCGGTACGAGAGTGTGAAAAACGTTAAGTTGGAGCATAAAAAGTAAGGTTATTGCTGAACATGTTTGTTCACGTGAAAGCATAGATTCTTTTCAGATCATTGATCATGCACCTGCATTCTTAATTTCATAAACTGATTGGAATCGAATATATATAAATTTTATTGAATTTTTCTTTGAAAAATTTAAGGCTGGGAAATAAAACACCGCATTTGTCATGGGCGCGAAAAAATTTTCTTGCTTGAAACGCGCTGTAACGCCGAAGAGGGAAGAATGACAAATTAACGAGTGGCGGTTTTCTCTTCGCAGCTTTATCGCGAGACGAGCTGATCTCGACAAATCCTTCTTCCGGAGTTTCTTCGTCTAATCCTCGACGAAACAGTGACGAAATCATTAAAAAAGATTGATCGAATATTTTCCATGAAAATAGAATAGAATTCTATGTCGATGAACCACTGTATATATATAGTGGTTAATAATACATATTTTTCGATAATTTCCATTAATTACTATCTTTAGGAGCTAAGTAAAAATGAACAACTCATTTTTTTTTTTACTTTTTGCAAGCTTTCAGCCTCTTTATATTTGTTTATGTTTTTACTTACATCAAAGAAGTAGAGATGCGTCATTTGAATATTATGTAAGTAAAAACAAATTTTAATGTTTGATATCATCTGATTGAAATATTAATTAAAAATTATTTTGATGTACATGTAGTTCATGAATAGGGCCCAATAAAGAGACTGAAAGTTTGGAAAAAGAAAAAATAAAATGAGTTGTTCATTTTTATTTAGCTCTTTATAAGATCAAAAATAATGGAAATTATAGACTATAATCGAGTAGCGTTATTTAAAAACATATTTTTCTTATTTTTATTTTTACGTATTTTGTTATGTAATGCACAATTTGCATTCTTTGTCCAAAAGTAATATTGGAAAATATAAAATGAGATTACGTTAAATTGATAAACAAAGATCTCCAAGGCAACCAAAAATATTTACGATAAAATGCAAAATATTTATTTATATATGCATGAAAAAACAGGGAAATATGTATGATAAGCAAAATATTTATGAGCAAATGCAAGCAAATTGTATGTTTTTTGTACATTTGTTGACATTTTCGACTCCTACTCAAAGTTGTTGCAGAAAATGACCACGTGTTTTGCTAATTTCTCTTCGACTTATAATTCGAGTAGCATAATGTTTCAATTGATTATTTATTTTAAAATGTTAACAGATTATGAATCGGTAAACATGTGACATGTCGAACAATTTCTCGGTAATTTTCAAACTGCAAATTAAAGAAAATGAAATGAATTAAATTTAAAGAAAAGAAAATAAGATTAAATGCAAATTAATTGCGTCTTTAATTTTGGTTTAATTTAATTAATGTTTTGAGAATCTTAAATTCAATTTTTCAATTTTCCATTTTTAATCTATTTTGCAAATAGTTCAATGCAAATTAAATGAAATTCATATTTTAATGCAAATTAAAGAAAAATAAAATGACGAAACATGCATAAAAAGTAAATATTTTTAATATTCAAAAATTGTTGACAATATTTAGGAATAATAATGAAAACTTTCAAATATTTACGAAAAATCTAAAAGTGGCGAAATATTTTTGTCCCGCCAAAAACTGCCAAAATTTTCTTTATTTAAATAAATATTTTTGGTTGCCCTGATGATAACAAAGTGGTAGAATAATTGCTGATTGCCTCAAAATAAATATTTATGCTACAAGGGAAAAAAAGGATGATTCCAACTTTGTGCTCGTTGGAATCATCCTTTTTGTCTCTTGTAGCATGCAATATTTTTTTCCATGCATGTGTAGAAATATCCACTTCATTTTTATGGAACGCAAGAACGAAATCTCCTTTACGGGGTATTCGTGAATTAGTGGGAGAAATAATTCTTCCCTAGGGAATTATTCATTCTTCCCCTTGATCCGGGAGAAATGAATATTTCCCTAGGGAAGAATGATTTCTCCCGCTTATTTGCGAGTACCCCAAAAAGGGGATTTTGTTTTCTACGCATGCATGTGAAAAATAATATTTCAGAATTTTAACGAATTTCATAGTATACATATGATGTTTAAAACTATCAGTAATAATCTTCTAACTTTTATCAAACTATTTATTTTTTATTATTCATTATTTATTAATTATTTTAATGTATTCAATCAATTTTTTTAATGTATTTATTATTTTTATTTATTGATAATATTTATTAATCAAATTTATTTATGTATCAATTTATTGATTATTTTCAATTATTAATAGATATTTTGTGATCATGATTTATTAATAATTATAAAAAAAATGATCGAAAAATACTCGTTAATAATACCAATAGTTACTTGTGTTGCTGATCTGTATCCTTAGTGATTTTGATTCTTCTAAAAACTATACACGAATTTGTATAAGATCAACTCTATGAAATTCTTATAAGAGGAACTTTTTTAGAATAGTAAACCTATAAAAACCACATAAAAAAAGTTTTTCTTGTGAAATCATATTTCCTGCAGAAATTTTTTGAAAATTATTTTATTTTATAAAAACTTTGTTCTGTATGAAACATATTGTAAAATTTGTTTCTGAAGAAATTTATTTATTCAAACAGTTTTTCCAAAAAAATGTGTTTTTTCATTTTTAATGTTATTTATATTTTTTAATTTCAGTTGATGATTATATTTTCAGAGTTTCCTTTATTCTCCGATTTTAATGATAATATTCTTTTAATACTGTTTTTTCAATAAGATTTAACAAAATATTTCATATTTAAATATTCAAAGAATAATGGTATTTCATTAAATTTTTCGTTTTTTATAAGATTTTGAAATATATTTTGTAAGAATTCCATAAGGTCGACTTTATAAAAAACAGAATTTTTATAAGAAATTTCTGATTCCAATAAGAATTTTCACATTTTTTATAAAAATTGAAATCACTGAGGACGCAATTCATATTTTCCATCAATTGTTGCAAATATTGTCTTGTATACCAAGGGCAATCTATAATTTCAATTTGCACGAAAAATGATGCACAATCGATCGATGCACAATAATCTGTATTTACAATAAATATATGCAAAATATCAACAATGCATAAAAAATGAATGACGAAATCACATCGAAAAACACTGAATCGCGATACAAGCACAAAATAAGAAAAAAAAAGAAGCGATGTCATTACGGCTACAAAAGGGTTGGCATCCAAAGACCCTCTTACAGATTTCACCCCTCGAGAGAGAGAAATTTCAAACTGATTTACGGGAAAACAAGACTGTTTAATATTTCTCCCGTTCTCTTGGCGCCACTGTCGACTCCCGACTTACGTAACTTATTTAACTCGTTCGAGCGCCACATTTATTAAAATTGCAGGCGACAGGTTAGTGATGTAACCATTAAAAATTTCGCCACTGCCTTTACGTTTCCGTCGTAATTCACGTGGTTAGTTCGAAATCGGTGAAATAAAAAGGGATCAGAGCGAAGGATCAATCAGCGTCGTTTTTTTGCACTGCCAGAAATTTTATTTGATATTACACATTTATTTCATTAGATGTTTTCAAAATTTTTTATCACTGCAGGATCTTGAGTTTTCAGGAACACATTTTCACTCGGTCAAACTCTGAAAAACACTCGGTTGGAGAACTCGAAGTGTAATCCATTCGCAAGACAAGCCCGTTAATTAATACCCTCGTGGTTGAACCGGCACGACACAAGTGCTCATATGCACTCGCACATAATTTAAATTCAAATCATCCGTCATTTCAGGCCGCGGTAGGGGCGAGCCGGATCATTAGTATGGCGCCTTGCAAGCAATATACGCCGCTAACCGTACGAAGAAAGCGAATTTCGAGAGAGGTTAAGTGGGAATGCGAGAGGGCTTAAGGGATGAGAAATACGGTGGTAGGTTACGAGACATCCGTCGGCTCGCTACTAATGATAATTAGAATGTTGAGACAAATACAGAGGGAAGAGACAAATGTAAAATGCGGACGAGATAATTTCGCGCTTTCGGAGTTGCTAACGACGATTAACTCCGGGAATACTTTATTGTATTGGAGATGAGTTCGAGGGCCGATTCTGTAATTTCAATATGGTAAATTGCGAAAATACTGAGGTGCTTGTCAATTTTGAATATTTATCAAGTACTTTCATGATTGGTAAATGTTTTTAAGTAATAACAAATGTATGTTAATCATAAAATTGCTCTAGACATAGATATCAATTTTCAAAAAAACTTGGCATTGCTTTAAAAAAAGCACTTTGAGAAAAGATTGTCGTGCTTTATTGCATTTTTTTGGTAGCTCATAGCTGGTAGATAAATAAAACGCACCAAATGCTAATAAACTGGCAAGTGTTGCGACGACGTCATTTACGAGCAGGGCTGATAAGGACCAATGCCAAAAGGGATTCGGCGATTCGAGTGACGTTCCACTCCGCCTTTACCTTCTCGTTTCTCTTTTCCCCTCGGGCGCTTTGTCTCTCGGCATTTTCCCCTTAATTAACGACCGTTATAAATAATTTCGGCCACTACTGCATTGTTACCGAACCCGCATGTCGAAACGGCGCGGCGCACTCATTCATTCATTTCTGGCTCCGTGGTCTTGGAGTTTTGAAACAACTATAGATATTTCTCCTCTATTTCTGAAGTCTTCAAATTTTTCAGAATTACTATATTTTTATCTTGTACTCGCAATTTACTCACATATGAAAACTATCACATTCTAGAAATCTTCATTTTCCATATTTTGAATTCCTTCTGTCAGAAAAACTGATAAATGGAATATAAAAATAAAATGCTCTAGAGAGAATTTGACGATTTGCATTGAAATCCCAGACATTAACAATGTAGAATTTGAAATATCAGAATTACTGATTACAAAATTTTTTATTCGAGAATTCTTCATTCAAGAGTGCTCAATTCTACCTTTTTTTTAATAGAGATGTAACAAGTCAGGAATCCGATATTCTAGAATAAACGAGCATATATTATTTAGATAAATAATAAAGTTAAATATGAAAACATATAAAAATGAAATAATTCATTGATTTATTAATTTATTATAATTTTTATTCTAATAATTCAATTTCATTTTCGATTAATCTCTTTAATCCATTAACTATTTAATTTAACCTTCGATTTAGTTGATTTTATTTATTCCATGATTCAAATTTTATGGTATCGTCTTATAGTATGTAATAATCATGAAAAACGGGCAGGTGAGTGACTTGAGATGCCCGAGTCGAAAATATATGAGTTGAAAAAAGACCTCAATGCACACTACAGGCAAAAAGCCAGGCCATGGTAGTGTTTATGTATATAACTTTGGTAAACGTGTTAGTACAAAATTGAAATGATACTTACATTCGTTGCCGGACAAACGCCCGAAAGCATTCGCCCGAAAACTATTCGCTCGAAAACCGTACGCCCGAATCCCTTTGACTGAATTGACATTCGCCCCAGTTACCATTTGCCCGAATTGACATTAGCCTGAATTACCATTTGCCCGAATTGACATTAGCCTGAATTACCATTTGCTCGAATAACCATTTGCCTGAAAGATCATTTAACCGAATGACTTTGCCCGAAGTGTTCAAACACCCGAAAATACATATATTTCCATACGTATCCATGTTCGTAAATATCCATGCAATAAAAAAAAGACCAAAATAAGAACGTCGAAAATATTGTCATTATACAGTCAAGCACCGGTCATTACAACAACTGAGGGCTCCTAGATAAAAAATGAACCATTTGCGATATTTGAGACCAGGTTTAATAAATGATGATAAAAAGGAGAGGAAGGACTTTCTAGTTTTGCCATACATGGAAAAGAATAGAAAACAGATTGAGAGTATTTTAAAAAAGGAGAATTTACATGTCTTTTATAGAAGTGAGAATAGGTTGAATGGGTTGATTATAAAGAGATCTAAAGATAGAGTAAATAAAATGGATCAACAACGAGTTGTATATAAAATAAAATGTAAGGACTGTGATCATATATGTATATGTGGGACAGACTAAACGTTGTTTAAAGACTAGAATGAAGGAACACGAAAGTGATATCAGAAAAGTAAAAGGTAATCATTCAGTTGTGACGAAACATAGAGTTGAGGAGAATCATGAATTTGAATGGAAGGGGGTTGAGATTTTGGATAGAGAATCGAATTATAGGAAGCGATCTATTTCGGAGATGATTTTTATTAAAGGGACGAAGAATACGATAAATAGACAAGATGATACTGATTTTTTGAGTTCAGTTTACGATAGATTTATCGATGACGTAGTCTAGTTTTCTTATCAGTTCGTTCTTCATAAAAGTAGTATACATGAAAAATGGAATTTCTTTAGTACAAGTTCTGATACTGCCTAGTGAGGTTCCCTTTTTGCTTTTAATAACTATGGGATTAGAACAGTTTGGCCTTTGTATCTCCGATGATTCGTTTTTATATAATTGACAGTGAGGTTTTTATGATTTACAATATGATGATAATTCCAAGATTTAATATATACCTCGAATAGATTTTTATTGTACTGAACTTGTTATGATGACTTTAGGACTACTGTATTGTAAGTGAAAGTATTTATTGAATTATTTATTAATCATTTATTGAATTATTGATGTAGAAAGATTCTGATTTCATGTAAATCTTCGTAGTTTTTCCTGAAGAGGGTCTAATAAATGACCCAAAGCTAGAAGAAGAAGAAAATTGAAGGATGTGATTATTTAACCCCAATTGATAAAATTTGGATCTGGTTGATCGTTTTTTGGAATAGTCAAAAAATGAGGCTATCCTAATGAAAAATACAGGCCTTGGTAAATCAAAAGAAAACATCAAATCAATATTAAAAACGCCTGAAGGACCAAACTATAACTATTTAAAATGGAAAGTGCTGATAGTTATTTAAACATTTGAAAAAAATTTGTCGAAAATCCCAGTCAAGAGATTCAGAACAATATTTTCATACTCCTAACACACTGCTTTTGAAAAAAAATTCATTTAACGACCCAGCGTTTGATTTAATATGTAAAAACAAAAGCAAGAATTCGAGTGAATAATGGATCTTTGAAAGCGTTAATTTTTAAAAATCGCGGAGCAACCTTGGAATCTCAGAAATACTAAAAAAAAAAAATTTCTATATGAATACAATATTAAAATATTCACGATCGTAAGATGTTTGTGATCATCGTATGGATGGCTAAATGATCATTGAATTCACATTTTTTGTCTCTGGAGCTTGATCTTTCTAGATTTCATTCAAAAATGGCACATTAGTCACCTTGAATTCCTTCTGATTTGTGTTTCGGAATTTTTTCGCAAAAAGTGTATTAGTTTCGGACAATTAACATCACCATGCATAAATTTTGAATTTTTTTAGTTAAACATTACTTGAATTAAGAAGAGTTCTATTTCATCGTTAAATGTGTGTTGCAGTTTTAATGAATACAAAACAATGACTGACTGACAATGACTCAAAAAAATACAATGGAATATTAAATACGAGATGAACCTTGTAATTTATCCCGTCAAAAGACTTCATGATATTCGATAATTAAAATTATTTTCTTTAAGTAAATGTAATACAATTATTGTAACTTTTTCAGATTGATTTGCTTCTATAAAAAAGTACTAGTCTATGCCATCTTTTCTAACGAATGGATAACAATAAATTCATTCACATTTATTCGATATATGATTATAAGAGGTCAACTTTTTGATCATGTAAAACTGCTCCAAATCAGTACCAACTATTTTTCTCCTTTTTCAATAATATTTTTGTACAATAATCTTATTAAAGAGAATAATTCTATGTCTATATACACATAGAATTATTGGGACTATCGAAGATGATTGAAAATGCCATTGACATATATAGTAAAGCTTTATTTGTTTTCAGGCTCGTCCGCAAGTAGGGGGTTTTGGGGGTTCACCCCCCCCCCCATCAAAACCAGATTTTACATTTTTTTTACACATTTTGCCCTGAAAACTATCTATTAGAAAAAATTCGCCACTGATAAATAGTGCGAAAAAAAAAATGAAAATGTATGAAAGAGTACTTCTGCTGTAGTATGCTTGCGTTAATTGATTCATCTGCCTTATTTTAGTGCTGTGGATATTGCGTTCATCAAGCACGCCTTTCAGGTAAACGGACGAAAATATCTGAACCTGCTCTCATATTAACGAAATCGCGTCGAATTCGAATTTTCCGCATTCCTCGTCCGTAGTTTTCCAGAACAAGTATTTGCTGAAACAATAATGTGGATATACATATTCGAAACAATAATGTTTAGAAAATTTGTAGAAAAACAAGTTCTATTTATTTAGGAATTACGACAGAAAGTATCGCAAATTACAAGTTTTTGTAATTTTTTCTATCTTCATTGTAAAAGTCAGAAAGCTCTCTACGAGTGAAAGGCTATGAACGACTGCATGAAATATATACAGATCACTTAATGAAAATATCTTATTTTTTCGATAAAACTTTGAAAAATTAATAGCTCTGATAGAGCACAACAAAACTTCAAAGATGTGAATATTTTTACCCCGCGAATGTAAATTTATAACCGAATAACGTACAAAAATTATTGATGATCCAACTTACCTCTTCCCACTTTTCAAAATTATGTACTTCGTTTTTAAATTGCATGTGGTATTCGCCCAACTTCTTATTACCACTTGTAAGTAATGTTATTTTCACTATCATAACGAATTCTTCTATCATACTTCTGTCATAGTCGCTGTGCATGGCCCATTCTCTTATCTTTAAAAGCACAAACAAGTATTAAAGTTACTGTTTATCATATTAAGTAACATGTTCTCAAATTTAAAATTCTTACCTCAATTCTAAGCTGAACCAAATCAATATACTCTCTTGGCAAGCCCAAATCGACGAGATTCATAACTTACCATCTCATCGGGATAGCTCTGACAAAACTCCGCCGTACGTAGTTCTGAGGCTTGGGAGCTGCATTTGGCACTTCATTAATTTAATCTACTGGGACGATTTCCCAACACACAGGATTATTATCGTTGATAACACGTTGCTGATCATTAGGTCCACTAGTGCGAAAAAGAAAAACACGGTCTTCATATAGACTAATAACGAATAATGCGGACAATATCGTAAATGTTCAATTTTTTAAAATCATGTTTGAAACTGCAAGTATTATTCTAACGCAAGCAAACCGACACTCACAAAATCCAAAAAAATTCCACCTTGTATATAACAATATTACTTTTTTGTCAACAATTATGATTGCTGGAAAAAAGTGAATACTAGCGAATAAGAAGTTGTTTTTACGTTATTATAATTCTTTATTTATTTGTACACACTTGAGAAAAAATAATAAAAGTTGTTTAATTTCCACTATTATATATTTTTGTTGCCGAAAAAGTTCGACATAGTATAACTTACCATCCGGGCAATACTCTGTTGTAAACATTCTCCCAAAGGTTCTTTTGCGAGCCGATCACATGGTAAATAGTAGTGAAGTCTCGTAGTGTCAAGGGGCAAGTAGCTGGAATACAAACTTCAGACACCTGATTGGCTCTTAGAGGTAATGTTTTTTCCTCGATAACAGTCTTCCAGAATTTACAAACACCGCGGGCCCTCGTAAGGTCTGTAGCTGGCAAGCACTCGAAAATGCTCATAAGAGTTGTTTGTGATTTTTCTTTCTTTTTTGTGTATTTGAATTTATACGTTGGCAATACTGTAAAGCGGCGCCTCTGGCGCCCGCGCCATTTTGACACATTCACACACTCAGACAGACAAGTGGAAAATAAATCTAATAAACGCGAGCTCGGTGTTTTTTTTTGTGTCCAAAACCTTTGAAAAATGAAGCCCCGAACTTGGAACATTAGAAAATCCGAAACAAGAGTATTTTGATCACAAGCGGCTATTCCGGCAGCAGCATCGTCGTCTGCAGATATTGTTGTCGTACGTCTTCTCTTCGTTGTGCCTATATGATTAAAACATTTTTGCTAAAAAATTTTGCGTTTAGGTTCTTTTTTTTCTCATATAAATAATATTGAAGCATACAACTTTACGTACATGCACATAGATAGACTAACTACTTTAGATATGTATGTTAAACAACTGATGTCACGTGCTGAACTATGTACTGGAAAAGTTACTTTAACATAATCTTTTCTTCTTTCGAGTTCTGATTGGAAATCATTTAGTAAAAGTCTTGAATTATCACGTTAATTTTATATGCCCGATGTTACACACGAGAAGCTATGACTGTCTTTTTTTATGTGGAAAAATTATTATTCAATCTTCAACGAGTCATCCTTATGTACATTTACTTGTGTATCGACTATCAAATATTCTGACTGAAACATTTGCCACAAGGATTGGCAGTTGATCGTATTTCAGAAAATGTCTAATATTTTTAGTTTATAATTCAAAATTTGTTGTTGCTCCATGATCGTTAAACAGATAACATAAACTATTGAAAATAATAAGTACTGTTTTGTAGGTGTGCTTTGACAGCTACTTATGTTAAGTAAGATACATGGAGTTCATTACGTTGTTTTGGACGAACACCTGACGGATGGCTATCGTCAACTTGATTGCTTCTTGAATGCTTTTTTCGTTTTTTTGTAGGTTGACCTGAAAAAGTTATGACAAACTTTTCAATGAATGTGTGGACTATCCAAATATTGCTTCAAATTTCAACTTTATTTACATAAAACTTTGTTCATCTAAGATAAATTTCTATTGAAAATTGTTCCAATGATCACAATAGTCGAATCACGAAGTAAGTACACTGGGAAAAAAAGAAGCACGGGTAGCACATTGGAACAGCTGGGCTTGCTACAGTATCAGCAAGCGCTGCGACTCGGCACGTAGCTGTGCACAGTAGCTCCTGCTCCAATGAGTAGTGGGACTGATTTACTACTTGGAGAAGCTGAAGGTTTATCACGACGTATGACGAATAGTTTCTTCAACTTGATCAAGTCGCACTGTCGCTGAATTTACTACTCGAATAAGCAGATACTGCTCCCACCTATCAGCTACTCGCCAAGTAGCTGTATCTACTACGAGCAGTTGCTGCTCGTGCTCCTTTTTTTCCCAGTGTAGAGTAGAAGAGTTTTAAGCAGTTAACGTATGAGAAAAACTTTTTCCCATGCATGCGGGGAGGTGGCCACTTTCCTTGCGTAGAATGCTGGCACAAAAGACACTTTCCATGCATGGAAAAAGTATTGTATGCTACACGGGAGAAAAGAATGATTCAACTCGTGCGCTTGCGCACTCGTGGAATCATCCTTTTTCTCCCTTGTGGCATAAGTATCTATTTCATGCGGGAATCACTTAAAGTACTTACGGGACTGTCTTGTCGTACGTGGGTTGCACAGAATTACAGGGAGGATGCAAGAATGAGCAAAATAGGTAGCAGCTTCATTTTTGTTACGTGTGGACGTAAGCTTTCGCTTGGTTCAGCTTGGTTTGACGTGTGGAAGTTTCGTTTCGCGATGATCGAGAACAGTCGAATTCGAGGTACCAGATGGCGAGATAACCAAGGTCGATACAGTGAAACTCACTCGATGTACAAAAGTATCCACAAGTATCCAGTATTTATTGAAAACACTAGGCTCCTTTCCACTTCACTAGTTTACATGGAATAATTTGGGATTGGAATTGCGAAGAGTTTCCTGATGGAACGCACGTTGAAGCTCGAGCTTGAGAGATGCAAAGAGATGTTGTCAGTCCAAAGTCAGGGGCACGAGAGACTGCTTCCTTCGTCGACGTGCCGATTCAGGGGGCCTCGATCCGAGAACCTCTGACGTGGCCCGCTGCGTGCGCAGCGTTGGCCGCATGGCCGCATCGACTCACCTATATGTATTTTTCCAACGAATTAATCATCTTTACTTTTTTTTTCTTTCGTCATCCTATCATAGCGGACGTCGTACATTCATATCAAAGTAACATTTCCGTTGATATCATATTTCTATTATGTTTCTAATGCAAAGTAAATTCAATACAACAAGTCTGGGAAAACCCTCGTGGAAATACCAGTGATTTTGAAAACGCAATTTTGTTCTTATCTAACTTTTTTGCTTCATTTCCAGTCTTGCGCTTCGTGTATTTATCATTTTAGGAAATTTCCCAACAATAACACATGTCTGCAAGGTTTTGTTGTTATGAAGTTAGGGATCATTTCTGACGTAATTTTTTGCGTAGAATCCGAATCCAATCTCAGAACTAGTCCATCACGTCAGGATTTTAAGATATTTGAGGTTATGTACTCGAAAAATAGGGTTTTTCACTACTTTTGAAGTTATGTATAGGGTGCGGGAAATTTTTCCTATCTTCTTTCTGTTCCTCATCATTTAGTACTACTCTTTTCCTTTCAAATGAGCTATTGAACAGTCACCAGCGATTTTTTGCAACAAAGTTACAGCCGTTTCAAGCCTTGAAATTCATCTGAACAACCTAATGAGCATCCACTCTGACTCTTTGAAGCATACCATTTTGCACCCAAAAATCTCTATTTAAAATTTATACTCGAGGGTTTTGATGGTCTCTGAATAAGAATTTACAGTTATGAAATCGATATTTTTTTCACCAAGATGGCGAATTCAAAATGGCGGATTGAAATGTACAAAATAAAACGATTTCGATCTAAATAAGCTTTTTTTCGAGGGTTTTGATGTCGCTGATTACGAATCAAACCCTCAAATACAAATTTCTAAGAGATTTTTAGGTGCAAAATGGTATGCTCCTAAGAGTCAGACTGGGTGCTCATTAGGTTGTTCAGATGAATGTCAAGGCTTGAAACGGCTGTAACTTTGTTGCAAAAAATCGCTAGTGACTGTTAAATAACTTATTTTGAAGGGAAAGAATAGTACTAAATGATGACGAACAGAATGAAGATCGAAAAAATTTCCCACGCCCTATACATAACCTCAAATGTAGTGAAAACCCCTATTTTTCGAGTACATAACCTCAAACATCTTAAAATCTTGACGTGATGGACTAGTTCTGAGCTCGGATTCGGATTTTACGCAAAAAATTGTGTTAGAAAAGACCCCTCACTTAAAAACAACACACACAAACATATGATTTGCAGGCCTGTGTAATTCTTGTCGAAAAATGAATCATGTGACGAAATAATTTCAACATGAAATTTCATCACATACGACTTGTCATTAACGCCTAAATGGACGTTTTTATCCCAGCTACCTTTTTGTTAATGAAAAAGATGATGCAAGAATGTAGTAAAATATCTTGCAAAGGCTTTTTGTAGTGAAATTTCATCTTTTTTTTGAATCTAGCATGATTTTTCTGATGTAATGTGAGCCTTCTTTATTGTAAGCAATTTCAAGATCACTATCTGCATAGAGTTAAAAAACAGCCCTGGAATATTCCAAGTTTTAGGTCCATGGATGGGAAAAATTATATTTAAAAAGTTATAAGGTTTCAATTCCTTTTTCTTTCGAATTTTTCGAATTTTCTATATATTGTCATTATACAGAAAATTTTTATTAACAAAGGCTAATGTCAATTCGGGCAAATGGTAACTTGGGCGAATGTCAATTCGGTCAAAGGGATTCAGGCGTACGATTTTCGAGCGAATAATTTTCGGGCGAATGCTTTCGGGCGTTTGTCCGGCAACGGCTTACATTGGCTCACCAGAACGTATGACATTTATTTGGATATTTTTTCAAAAATGATTGGGTCAAAAAGTCCTCACCTCACAAATTTTCATTCGAAAATGTTTTTTGTGGCATTTGGTTCTTTTTGCATCTGATAGAAATCGCAAGTTATATCTCTGTACATCAAAGAATGACTTTAATTAAGAAGAAGCATTTCTTCTTGAAATATTTATGCATGAAAAATATTTTTCCTTAACAATAACTTACCGTTTATAAAAAAAACTTAACATTGATGTGTTAAAAATTTATCATAATTTACTCGCTATATGTGACTTTTTCGTAGGAATGTGCATTCAATTTTAATATTTGATTAAATTAAGATTTCAACGTGACTTCTTTGTAAAAATGTTTACCTAGTATTTATACGTGACGTTTTTGTAAAAATGTACATATAAGCTATGGTAAGAAATTTGTGTGTGTGTAAAATTTATCATGATTTGCTTTTTCGAGGTAATTTCTTTGTAAAAATGTACAAATAAGTTTTCAAGTTTGATTGAAGATCTCTTGGAGCAACATGACATTCAAAAGGAAATTTAAAAAATACATCATTACGGAACAATTGTGCTTGATTTTAAACACTGGAATTTTGAAACTGACGAATTGAAAAGTTATTTGTGTATTTTGAAAAAAAATTACTATTATTGCTGATTTTTAAATCGTTAATAATTTGGTGAAATCAGACATAAGACTATAAACATAAATGTAATTGAGAAATCGAAAAATCTCTAACGTTTAATTCGTATTGTTGACAAAACCAGTAAGTATTCTATATATAATAGCAAGCAAATCAAGAAAATGTAACTCAGTGTAAACAACGAGCGATGGAAGAGATACTGGAACAACATTACACACTTTTATATACGCACTTTTGACACTTATCACGAAATCATAAATGGTCTGCGCTTCATGCCAACTTTTAAATTTGCAAAAAATCGTTTGCACAAATTGTTTAATAATATGATTTTGATGATTTCGATATCTGATTTGAAATCAGCGACCTCGAAAACCATGAACGGTAGGCGCTTCACGCCAACTTTCAAATTAGCAAAAAATTGTTTAAACAAATTGTTTAAATGAATGAATTTTATTGTTTCCATGTCAGATTTGAAATAAGCGACCACGAAAACCATGGACGGTATGTGCCTCACGCTGACTTTCAAATTTGCAAAAAATTGTTCAAATAAATGAATTTCATCATTTCGATATCAGATTCGGAATCAGCTACCTTGAAAACCATAGACGGTGTGCGCCTTACACCAACTTTCATATTTGCAAAAAATAGTTTAAACAAATAGTTTAAATAAACTAGTTGGACAAAAGTGATGTAGAAATCTCAATCATCGTCTTAAAAACTACATAAATGCATTTACTTTTTGCAAAAATATACCTCTCCGCAAAATTACAAAAAAGATTTTTTTTTACTGTCGCAACATGTGATTTCGCTATAATTTGTTTAAAGAAAATTGTTTGCACGAATTGATACTGCAACATGCATTTTTTCTATTGAACGCATTCCCATGGTCTCGGTAAAAACAATTTGAATTTACGACTTTTGAAATCACTAGCGCCGCTTCGCGCCGTGAGTAATAGTTGCGAAGGAAAAGATGGTGGCGAACAGCGGCGAACGATATCACCCGAAAGAACCGAGTGTGCCCGAACGAATTCTGATTCAGTCTTCAGCGAAAATTATAGATCGTTAATTAAGTTCAAAATAGATTAGCAGCGATCAAAAAAGTGTCTAATGATTTGAAATATAAATAAAATGGATTTTACGTCATTCGCGATAAATGGCAATGCTTCCAATAGAGGTATGAATGAAAAGTTGTATGTTGTGAGGTTATGTTACAATATATTTTTGTAAATATGGCAAGTTGTTGGCTACGGCGTCCTCACCTCCGGCCAACTATCGTTGGCCATGAACATATATATTTTTTGCATGCTTGACTTAAAAATTTACAAAGTTTCTAAAAACTACCAGAAATTTTGGAACTTATCAGGATTTGGATGCTTTGTGAGGAGAACAATTACTAATTTTTTTAGATATTTCATTTCTCATAATTATCATCTAAAAGGCTTATAAACACAACACCATCTGCTTTTGTTTACAAAAATTGTAATAATAAAACTGATCAACATAACGTCTGAAAAATTTTACTGTTAATCTCTTCCATGTACTTCAACTCTTCCGTGTTTTAGAATATTTTATTAGTTTTCAAAATAATTATAAATTTCTAAGTGAAAAAAAGAAAAAATAAATGTAGATATTTTCCATCCAAAATTTAACCATCTCGATAACACTCGATAACTTTACCAACAAATCTTTCCAATCATTTTAATTCTTTTTCAGGCCAGAAAGTGAAAAAATTTCGATATTCATTTTTTCTAACTCCAGAGATAAGGGAGGGGGGGGGGAAGGTTAGCAACCCTGACATTCAACATTTTACTAAGTACTTCCAAAAAAAGTAAATCCTTACTGCACACTGAGACCCAAAAATAATGTAGAAATATCTTCAAATAAAATGTAACAGAAGGGCAATCGGAATACGTGTCGTCCTTTACGTTATACCCTGTTTCCAGGGTTCTGCGTCTTGCCGTCTTTCCGTTCTAACATGCGGGCATTACGCAATTAGAGAACCAAGTTCAGGATACGTTGAGGGAGCCAAAACCCAAAGTATATCGCTATCGGACATGACAGGACACGATTGCACGACACACCCTTTCTTCGTTCCGGATTCGTTGGACCTCATACAGGCAGCTCTTGCTTATCGCGAAAACACGCTCATGATCTTCACATCTTCAGATCTCATGCTATTGGCTTTGTCAGGTTTGGGATATTTCTCATGAAAAAGGGATATTCATGTGCAGAGAAAGGACATCTATCGAAATAAAAACTGCCAGTCGATTTGTTGATGTAAAGATAGAAGAGATGAGAGAAAACAACAGAAATTAAAGATGAGTATTTATCAAACAAAAGAATTAGTTGGCCTCGTAAACTGCCTTTCTCCCTTTATCGCGCTTTCTACGCGCGGCTTCTCATCTTCTTCGGCATTCAATTTATAATAACTGGCAGCTGGTGATTCCGACCTGTTTGTCGGGGACTTCAACCCCTGGAATTTAAAACAGCCAAGTTTCTTTGACGCGTTTATGCAGAAAATGGCTTTTTGCCCCTAAACATTTCCGGTGTCTTTTTGCTTATTCAGATACAAATATCAAGTCAAGGGTTTTTACGATGTCAGATCCGAAAGTGGAGATGAAGTTTGTTGATTCGGATTTTGGTGATTGACACATCAATGTTCATCGATCAGGTGGCAACTTCGTAATTATTTTAATTTATGAGATTACAATTTTTTGAGGCTGGGTTTTATGTAATACTGAATGTAATACAACCCTTGGAGTCAACAATATTGATTTGAATAAGTGATGTCAACTATTAACATCCATTTCTAATTACCTACTGGTTTTTGTTTCTAATCATAAATAGTCGTCCTAATTAAGTTCGAGGAAATGAAAATTTAACTTTCCTTTCATTAAAACTCTTGTTTCGTCAATACATGTGAAATTTAAAGATAAATTCCCAGTTACTGAATTCCTGATTTTTTTTTTAATGTTTCGAAATTTTTTGTTATTTCAATCAATTGAGTTTCTCAATACAAATGAAAAATGCAAATAAATGAATTTATACCTAAAAAAAATAAATGAAATAAAACTAGAAATCAGTAACTCAAAAGTACATAAATACCTATTATTTTTAAAAAGAATAGATAAATACCTACAATGGACCTGAGAATTTTTCGAATCTTCGGTGTTTATTTGTTTTCCTTCTCTGTAACCAAGATATAATTAATAGAGTCAATAGAAATATCGATAGACAATGCCAAATTATACTGTTCGATGTGTGGGTTTTTCTTCGATTAAACAATAGTTCATTATAGAATAATGAAATAAATAATGTGGTGTTCAACTTTACAACGAGCCATTCACAAGTGATTATTTATTATATTTTCAGACATTTGTTGCATTTACTTGGTATTAAAAAAAGTGATTGTTTAAAATAATGTTTGATATACCTAAGAAAACCGTGCTTTTAAACCATATTGACTGAACACGTCTATATAACATTTACATAAAATACCGTATTTCTTGCAAAAAAAAAATTAAATAAATAAATGACTTTCATGAACGTATTGAATTATAGAGATACTAAATACAATAGGTTTTTTACTAAAATAAAATGATAACACTGATTCAAATTTACGAATCATTTAAAAAAAATTTTTATGTATGAAATGTGATGCTAATTCATTAAATAAAAAAACAATTTGAGTAAATACAATTAACATGATATCTTTTTTTCAAGATGAGTATTTCTTATCAATAATATTCTCAATCATTACTGTTTATTTATAAATTTGTTAGTGATAATTGTTAAAATTTTTTGTAAATCGCGTTTGAAGCCTAGATGTTATTCTGAAAGCTTGAAAATTTTGAAAAGATCTTTATATTTCATATATGTTCAAACTTTTATTTTTCAATTATTTTTTCCGAAATTATTATTGCAATGTGTTCTTTTCTATAAAAATTCCTTCTTTTAGTCAAGAGTTAATGTAAAAAATAGTACATTATGTAACGTAGTGCAAGTGTCGAATTTGGCGAAGACGAGGGTTCAGGACCGAGGCGAAGCCGAGGGTTTGAATCGTCTTCGCCAAATTCGACACTTGCACTACGTTACATACAGTATTTTATGCAATTCTAATCTCAAAGCCCGTCCAAATGTAAAACTTTGAGGTTAGAAGTGCATACAAAATTTTTCTAAAATAAGATATTCCAAAAAAATATTTTTCCAAAATGTAGCTCTTCCAAAAGGAATTTTTCTAAAATGTAGAACATGTGTTCTAATATCAAACATTTATAAAATATTTTTCATAATGCGAACAATACTAAAAATTTTTGTTCAAAATGTTTTTTTTTTTCGTATGATACAAAATCGATACAGAATAGGAAAATTTTGTAATTTCTTACTCATGTAAGATGAAAAATTTTTAATTTTTGCTTTTATTTCCAAATTTTTATTAAGATTGATATGATTCAGTATTGAAAAATTGAAGTTGCAATGTACGAATCTAAATAAACACACTAAATGACAGTTTGATAAATAAAACCATTGACTACGATATGACTTCGATGTATATTCCTGTCATAATAGTACATTATGTAACGTAGTGCAAGTGTCGAATTTGGCGAAGACGAGGGTTCAGGCCCGAGGCGAAGCCGAGGGTTTGAATCGTCTTCGCCAAATTTATGCAATTCTAGTCTCAAAGCCCGTCCAAATGTAAAACTTTGAGGTTAGAAGTGCATAAAAAAATTTTTCGTTTTTTTGTGTCATATTTGGCATTGGAAAATTTGGAATGCAAGTGCTCTGAAATGGAAAATTCGTACCTGAATTCTCGTTTAAAAAAATGTCGTGTGCGGGTATACAGGATGTCCCAAATTCTCACATACAAAAAAAATGGCAAGTTCCTTGCAAAAGTTTGAGATTTTTTTCATTTGCCATTTTTCATAAAACTCAAAATCAAAAAAGTTATTCAAGTTTGAAATTTAAACAATAAATGCGCTTTTTCCACAAGTGGGAATAAAAACTACTGACCAAAATCTACCAAAATTTTCTTATTATTTTTTTAAGTCGAAAAGTCATTTGCTACTTTTTACAAAACTCAAAACAAAAAAGATATTCAAGTTGAAAGT
The DNA here is from genome assembly GCA_030522825.1 of Platygaster orseoliae. Classification (NCBI taxonomy): domain Eukaryota; kingdom Metazoa; phylum Arthropoda; class Insecta; order Hymenoptera; family Platygastridae; genus Platygaster; species Platygaster orseoliae. The sequence continues at coordinate 28,132 of JAPYZL010115944.1, forward strand.
TCTAACCAATGAGATTTGTTAAATTTAAACTGTAATATCTTTTTTGATTTTGATTTTTGTGAAAAGTGGTAATAGGCTTTTGACGCAGAAAAATAAGGAGAAAATTTTGGTAAATTTTGGTCAGTGGTTTATTGTTTAAGTTTCAAACTCAAATATCTTTTTGATTTTTAGTTTTTCGGAAAATGACAAAGGAAAAACTGTCTTAAATTTTGCAAGGAATTTAGTATACGAGAATTTAGGACACCCTGTATAACGAATAAATCTAATACAACTTATGATAGTACAAGCACATATGTATGAGAATTGGGGAAAATTGCTGCATACGCATTTCCATCACCCATGTACACATGTAGAAGAGAGTCGGATCTGCCGGGGAAATGGCCGCGGATCCATTTCTGGAAGACCGTGAGGGAGCGCGTTGGAACATAAAAAGATCGCTCGGCCCCGGTCCACCCTCCGATTTATGGAGCATTCTGTACATTCGATATTTCCCATTGTCGATCGCCCTATTTGTCTTATTTATGTTTCTTTTAGGGAGCGTTTGCCTTGGTCAACGTCCACGCACTAACTTTCCTTATTTTTCTTTCGGCGTATATCCACTTCCCGCCAAACGGCACAGATATTCCCGGTGATTTAGATTCAATACCCCCTCGCGTCCGTCATCCCGTATAAAATTAAGGCGTCGCTTCCTGCTTTTCCGTACTTTTCCCAGCTAAATTTCTTACGTTAACTGCCGTGTGATACAAGCAAATATCGAAAAACAAATTACGCATTGACAATCAGACCGCGACAAGTTGACAATGTTTTCGAGATAAGAAAACGAAGATACGCGTTAATGGCTGAGGAACTAAGGAGACACGGCGACAAAAGGGTTCGCAAACATAACCAAACGTTTGCACAGCGTCACCGCGTGTGAGGGTTTGGAAAAGGGTTCGAGACGGGGCGAATTCCCAGGTTTACGTTTACAACCTTAACTACAAATTCGACAGAATTACCGAGGCATAAGAGGGAGTGTCGTGTCTCGCAAGAGAGCGGTTCGATGCGCGTAGGAGACGACTCCTTCTTCTCGTACGGTTGTTGAGAAGTCTCTCTGGACTAATTTTCTTTCGCCTTCCCTTTCTGTCCTGAGTACGATTTTCTCTTGTCTCGACTCTTCGATGTTTCCAGGAAACTCGCATCCTAAATGTGAATCGACTGAGAAGATCGCTGTTTGAGAATTTTTGGAATTGATTATGCAAAACGAGTTGATGTATACTACCGCGATTCATGACATATGCAGTATGCGCGTATGTGGAAAATCGTCAAGAGTGTAACTTATGTTTGCCGTTTTTCAAACAAATCATTTTGAAGATCAAGTTGTAAAACTCTTGATGATATTACAGCAATATTCACCTTTCACTTTAAATCCATTCTTCCCCATAAATATTCATATTTTCGTACTTGACACCAAAATCTCTCCGAGCAATAAACCCCCTACTGAAATATATCCAATCAACCCGCGAAATTGGGATTCTGCGGTTTGTGCATCACCCCGAAAATTTGATAAGTTTTTAATTAAATCACCAACAGCGTGTAACTCCGATCAAAGTTTTTTCACATTCTTTGACAAAAAAAAATGTTCCTCTTTTCCACGTGCACAAAAAGGGGTGAGCTTTTTTTTGGCTCGCAGAGTGTGTCATTTCCATAAAAAATGCGGCGGCATAAGTCGCCCGAGTCGAAGCCTAAAAAGGTAAGCTGCAATTTATACCGAGTTGTCTCGAAAATAGAGCGTCGTCTACTTTGGAGCACCGGTAATCCCGCAATTTGTATTTATTTCCCAGCGACGGAGCCACCTTTTTTTCAGCGTCGTAACGATGAAAAATTCCTTTCAACACCCCGTCGCTGTTTCCACCCTCCTGGAAAAATTCTTCGGGCTGGATTCCACGAGAACCCTAACGCGCGTTTTCTGGCGAGACCGCGTTATCGGTCACATACTTCGCATAATACGAGCGTTGATTTTTTCGCTGCAAGCGATACAGTTTTACAATCTCCTGTTTTTGTTGCAAAAAGACTAGGGAAAAGTGAAAAAATCAACAAACAATAATTCATCTAATTTCCAACTTTGAACTTCAAGGTCATGAGGTAAATTAATTTAAATGAATAAACACTCACGAGTTCAAACTCTTTTTCTATAGAAGGAAATAATCATTACGAAGGATATTTTCGCAATTGGCTAGGGAAACATTATCGATGGCACAGATTGCGATAAAACATGCAAGGTTTGGTTTACTTCACGTTTTTTTTCGAGCTTTTTTCGAAAGAGTCACGAGACCCTCTCCGCTTTTCTTAATTTACATTCTTCACGTTGTTTGATTGCAGGTGTCGATTTTTATTCGCGAGCTTCGTACAAGTTACGCCAACACTTATTTTCAAATCGAAGTCTGCGAGCCCTTAATGGAATGTTCCGCGATAAGATCAAACGGTAGGTCGTTGCAGAATATTAGCGAGTGACAATTAAAACTTTTAAGTGATTTCGGAAGTGCATTTGGTTACAAAAAAACTTTTATCCTAGTTTTATTCACGTTTTTTCCTCGAAATTCGTTATTTTGTACTCGTTATGATTGAAAATTCTGAATACTGTGCAAGGAAGCTTTGGTGAATCATTTATTTTAATAAATAAGAGTAATCGTTAAAATCGAATCATTCGTACCAAAAGATACTATTTAATTTTTTTTATTATAAAAACGACGGAAATTTCCTACCTGTATTCAATATCATGATTCTTTATTTTTAAGGTTGTACAGTTTTAAGTTTCAAAGGTTTTTTAGGTTCATCAATAACAAAAGAAAGTAAAACAACATAAAAATCCAGTTTCATCCTGTTTGTAAAGTTTTTATAACAGACACACTCTCGAAAAAACTTGTTGGCTAGCGAAAATCTCGAAAATAAAGCGGCCGATCAACGTCGTTTAATTATGCGAGAAGGGCATCATCGTAAATTAGTGGCGGCCACCCCCGGGAAAGAAAGCGCGTAATAAATCAAAAAGTCGGGAAGCTCCGGCGTAACGACACGACTCAGGCACCGAATCGGCGCCGTGCGACACAAGAACAATTAAAATATGACAATCGTTAGATTTAATTATCGGTACAAAGGCGAGTGCCTGCACCCTCTCAAGAACGCTGCGCGAAACTTAAAACTTGAAAAGCATTCAAAGCGTGCCGAGGGAAAAAAAGGAGGGTCGGGGGTGAGTGAATGACCAGGGTGTGATTTTACGAGAGTTTGGTATCGACTTGAAGACATCGAAAATTTTTTCAATAAGTGGATTCGGAGATAATAATTTTTTGCATCTGTTTTGGTGGTATTCGTTTTATTACGAAATTTCGAAGAAGTATTGTAATAAATATGAAAAGAAATATTTTTTAATATTATAATAATAATAGGTAATAACATATGTGAATATATTATGAAAAATTTATAAAATTTAATAATTTCAAAAATTGAATCAATCTCGATTATCAAATGAAAATCATGAAATTCTCATTTTTATTCTATAATCGTGTTTGATTTCTTCATTTTATGTGTATAATTTAGTTATTGAAAATTTTTAAAAATTGAAAATATATAATGACATAAAATAATATTAACTGCAATATAATCTAAACTAATCGAATAATATGATAAATCTATATTTATTAGTTATTATATATTAATATAAAATGAGATGTAACAAACAATGAATAAAATATAGCAATAAATATAAAATGCAACATTCCTGAACATTATAATAGTATTTTATGTATAACAATATAAATATAATTACATATAATATAATAATATATATAAATATATTAGGAAAAATTCATTCAATTTAAGAATTTCAAAAATTTAATCAATCTAGATTGTTAAATGAAAATTATAAAATAATTGTTTCTATTTTATAATCAAGGTGAATTTATTTATTTTTTAAAAATAATATAGGTATTGAAAATATGTAAAAATTTGAGATGGACTTAACATAAAAAAATATTAACTGCAATTTCATCTAAACTAGTTCAATGATATGATAAATCTATATTTTTATAGTTATGATATATATAATAATATAAAATGAAACGTCATAAACTTTAAATGAAATATTGTCATAAATATAAAATGAAAAAAAATTTTTAATATTGGTAATAATAAGCGAATCATACTTTTACTATTTTGATATTTTTATTTATATTTATTATCATTTATGAAAATATATTTCATTTTCTTAAATCGATAATTTAATTTATTCTCTAAGTTCGCCTTCAATTTGTCTGAACTATATGAAAAATGAATTTCTACACTAAAATATTTCTGGAAATTCATGTTCAGAGCTTTAATGAAAATTCTTTGTAGAAATGAACAGTTCGATTATCGGACAATTTATTTTTATTTTTGCCTAACGTTTCGATCTTGAATAGAAGTCTTCATCAAGTGCTACAATAAATCATAATACATATATGTAACAACATTACTCGTCACTTGATAGTAAAAATTCTTCAGCAATTCAAATTGATTTCTGTGCCGCACAATTACATTTAAAAAAAAAAATTTTTTTTCTCGATATCTTATTGTAAGTTACAAATAAGCATTTATTCAGTTTTTTTTATTGAATATAATTTTTTTTGTTGATTTCAGCAAACCTAGTAATATAAAACCTTGAAATGGATTTTTAGAAGAAACTTTATCGTTATCCGAAGATGCATAAAATATTTGTAGTTATTAACAGTAGTTCCTAGGAATTTAATTAACGAAACAATAGCACTTCTGAATATTTATCATGCAAGATTGAAATCAACATATAAAATAAAAAATAATAATTAGTCTTACTTCTAAAATATTGCAGTGATAAAAAAAAAATCATTCACTTGTTGACAAACTTGCATAGGAAATCAATTTTGTTAGGGGGGTATTTAAATTTTTCAATGCACCTTGTAAACAATAAAATTTTTGATAGACTGAAAATTTCATGACAACAACATTCAATTGATCGAAATAATTTTGGAAAATTTATTTTTTCGACCAAATTTTAGTTTACTTTACTAAGGTACAGTTAAAAAATCGAAAAGTTATTTTGAGAATGAAGAAAATAATATTATTTTAATTGTAAAAAAACCTGTATTATCATGTGACAAAAAAAACGTGTAAATTTCCCTGGGAGTCGCTAAAAACAACTTTATCCAAAATTACACAGTGAATAAAATAATCACTCGACGCAAAAATTACATTTATTGACACAAACTCTTGGTACAAAATAAATAAAAGAAAATTCCACATCAAATACTCTTCAACATCCAATTTCGTCCTTCGTATATAAATTAGCTTCCCGTATAACCTTATCAAAAACTGCTCTTCCCAAATCGAAAAGTCGCCTGTAAATCTGTCTGACATATTCCTCATTACTCACAACTTCTTTAAAATTACAAAAGTCTGGATCAGAACTAGGATTTCCATTGGGAGGTCTATTTCCCTGTTGGTCAATTGGAACATCAACTGGCAAATTTACAGGGACAGATGGCTGGCCATTATCAGAATTCCCGTTATTAATTCCAAAATCAGGGATTAATGATGACTCTTCTTTTTGTAAAATGGGGTGGATGAAAGGCAAGTATGAGAAAACGTTCGTGTAAACATCGGGTGAACCAAAACCGCAGCTTTCGGTGATGTACGAGCAAACCCCAACGACTTTACCGTTGATTACAAAAGGACCTCCACTGTCCCCCTGAAAAAATATTTCCACATTATTCTTTTTTATCAAAATGTAACATAAATATGAATTCAAGTTGAAATCATAACGTTCGATAAAGAGTTTGTGAATTATAAATCTGTGGGTATAAAAAACAGAAGTCGAAATTCTTTGAACTTGAAAATTTTCAACTTACAAAACACGCCCCGATTCCCTTATTATTTGCAGTGCAAAATTTACTTGTCGTATAAAATTTATCAACAGTTGAACACTCTGCAGTCGGCGTAACAATGAACTCAGACGATTGCAATGTTTCCGATACTCTTTCTATTGCAGATCGTTCACCCCAACTTGCCAAAGTTCCATATATGATGTTATCACTAGGCAAAGAAACTGCTTTTTCAATACCGTTTTCAAGATCAATTGGTTTTCGAAGCTGTAAAAAGTCATTAAAGAATATTATCCTACGATGACAATGTTATCAACATGTCAGAACATGTTCAAATTATCATTATTGATTATGAAGATAACTAATGGACCTATTTTATTTGTGTACATGTACAGACATTAATGCTAAATTCATAAATTAGAAATGTTTAGTCAAAATAAAATATATTGTTATATTTTTAAGTATACAATACCATTCAACATAAACTAAGAAAACAAATTATATTATGATAATAAAATATTGTACAGTGTGATCAGTTGAAATATCACAATTTTTGCTAATTATTATTTATCGCGTTTAAAAATTTATTCAATTACAAAATTTTTAAATGATATGAAATTTTACTAATTCTCCACTATATTCGAATAATAAATTATGTGTACTAGTATTGTATTATATATTATTTATATAATCTTGCAATCTTTGCATTTTGCATTCCATACGTTTTAACTGTTTTTATATCTTCTATTAAAATTTAGTATTTATATAGTAGTCTATAAAATATGATTTTTACTGTATAATACTGTATAAGTGAAATAAATGTCATAAAAAAATGTCATTATTTACTAATAATATGTTAAAAAGTTCTACGTTTTTCTCAAAATATATTAAGATGTTGTCATTATTGATTATAAGGACGAAAAGTTGAAATACATGCACACAGATGAGTTTGCAAATAGTTTTAACTCGACAAAAAATCTTTCATTAAAATTTTAAAAATTATATTTACCGTTATCAACGCGATATCATTTTTCCACGATTTTCTAAAAACAGCGTAGAAAGGATGGATCTTTATAGCTCCGATTTCTCGACGATTCCCGCTGCCTTTAATTATAAATGTAGTTCCAGAAATTATGTGATGACTCGTGAAAGGTGTTTGTATCTCAATTACACAATGAGCAGCTGTCAAAATACTCAATTTTGAAATAATGGCGCCTCCACATATATGATCATCTGTGGAATTTCTCAAAGAAACTTGATACGGGTGATTTAAGATGTTCGAATCATGACCTCCAATAATTTTCGATTTCATACCAACAATCGATGTGTTAAATATTTTTTCGCCATCACCTGTTTTTTGGAACAAAAATTTCGAATTATCATAACTGCAGCTTTTTGAATATGATACAGAGAAAACACAGAAAAAAATTTTCAGGATTTGTATATTTGTATATGCAACGAAAAACGTATTTAAATAATAAAACATTCACTCACTGGATACTAACAAACACAGAATTATTAAAAAAAACTCGTTCAATTTGCACAGAACCATTTTGATACTCTCTCGAATAACAGAGCTTTGAAATGTTAAAAAAATGCATGCTTCGCAAAAAAAATCAATCAGTGTAAACTCGATTTTTTGCAGAAACATCCGCACAATGAAAAACTCATCTGTTCCGAAAATTAAAGAATGGTAGTAAGTTCGATAAAAATTGATTTAGAATATTGTTGCTTAATTCGAATATAAGAGACAATGCTCCGGAAACATGACTATTGATTTTCAAATTCTTATTATTCGTAAGGTGATGCACAAACTGGCAAATGCCGTGTGATAAGAACGTGTACGTATCGAGCAAGTCAGTGTTAATAAATCATCGCCCATATTCGATTGGTTTGATAACGTAATTACGAGTTTACGAGGGTGATCGCGTGAATAATGGAAGAGATATCGAAACGAGGAAACATCAAAGGAATATTTTGATTCCCGAATTTTGTGGTGCTGAATTCAAATCATCAGAGTTAGGTTGGGAAATAAAAAAAAAGTTTTTCTAGAACGGCAATATGAGTAAGAGTAACGAGTATAAAATGTGAACTTCAAATGAAATTGGATTTTCAAAGAATTTAAATAAAAATAAGGTAAAATAATTATTTTAGAAGATTTTCAGCGTGTTTTTATAAGGGGATTTTTTCAAAAATATATGGAATGCAAATAAATTTTTCATGGAATAATTGTACACTTGCGTTCCCATCTAGTTTAATTTAACAATATATTGAAAAAATTTATCTGTTAATTGAAACTGAAGTTAGTTAATTCAATTAAGTTAGGTAGTTGAAAATTACTTTACATTAGTTTTTTTTCTCGGACTTGAAATGAAAAAATTATCGTCACGTGATTATCTTAAAAATCTTACAAAAATTTCGAAAATGTGATTTTCCTGTTAAAAAATTATTGTGATTTGAATAACAGTGAATGTACATAATTTGAAAAAGTATCTGTGTATTTCTTATGCTTTTATTTCAGTTGAGACTGTTTATTATACAACTCACGAAAATTTTATGAACGTAACATAGCCCAAAAGTTTTTTACGCTTTAGGGGCCCATCCCTACGATGAATTCCGCTAGAAACTCCCCTCGACGTTTCAGCCACCCTCTGTTATTTCGATACCCCTATTTGACCCAGTGCCATAATTTCTGCAATCGATTCAATGTGTATTCGAGCCCTATATTAATTCATCATCATCCACTTTATATTTTTAATTCGTTAAATATATTCAAATTCTTTGATTTAAAGTGATAAATTATTTGGATTCTCAAGTATTTTCAGGATAACTCGACTCAGCATGTAAAGTTTGAAAAAACTCACGTAAGTAAAATAGCTATTAAAGAATTCTAATATTTAGAAATATCTCTGTTTAATTTTGTTGCAAATTTTGTATTTTCTTTTAACATGTGTGAAATTAATGAGAAAAAAGTTGTTAAGTTTTTGAAAATTGCTGAAGATTCTTTCCATTTTAACGCATTGAACTTGCTTGGGATATTTTTACTTTGAATTTGGAATGAAGGTGAATAAAATATTTCGAACTTTAAATTCAGAAAACCTAGCCATTTTTTGTCAAAAGTTAGAAGAAAATTTATTATTTAAATATAAAAATTTATTAATTTCGTTATTTAGATCATCCAAATTATTGATATAACGTAATCAATATTAGATTCAAACTTTTGTGTATAAATTAATTTTCCAATTTTTTGGAACTCGGGAATCCCAAAATTCAGTGATTCAAAAAGATTAGTTTTCAAAACTTTGGAGTCTGCTCAGTCTAATGAATCAAAATTACGTGAAAAGGTTATTTTATTTAGAATAATCTATTATGCATGATTATTGTTTTTCAATCCAAACTCATATGTCAATGTAATTTTCAAGACGTTTTTAAATGGCCGATGAATTCAGAAAGATAAAAAGCACAAAATCTACAGTCACAGTATTGTAATTTCTTAAAAAACTGACGTAAGTTTAATTCTAGAAATACTCATTTGAAAAAAAAGTTGTAAGATCCAAAATCGTAGGATTTTTTGTATATAAGAATGCAAATGTGTAATCAATGTTTTATCTCTCAACTGAAATTCAGGCTCTGAAAATAAGTTTTTCAAAATATTATTTCGATAAAGTTCTTAGTAGTGCCACTCTTTTCCTAATCCGTTTTTTTTTCAAAGTACGTTTTTTCCAATGCCAGGTATTCCTGAAAGTTTTTTTATTCCAATATCTTTTTTCCAAAAACTTCATGTCGAAGAGTATCTATCTCCATATCTATCTTTCCAACATAAACTTTTTCCACAATTTCCTGCAAAAAAAAACTTTTTACAACGTCTTACGATTTATGTATAAAAATAAATCGACCAACTTCACGTTTGATTATGCATACAATCATTTTTTTACTAAATTGTTAGTAATTCATTCCATTATGATTTTCTGAAATCGCAAAATATTTCCAGTTTTTTTCAAATTTTTCTTTCAAGACCGACTTTATTCAAACCGTAAATTTATAATGTTCTAGCAACTTTTTCTAAGTTGACATAATGATAATTGAATTTTGTTAGAAAGTTACAATAATTAAAAAAATTTTGAAAAATTAGGATCTGAAAAGAAAAATAAAGAACAATAATTTAATGTGCTACAATCTTTGAAAATTACACAGCAGATAACAACACATACACATTTCTCAAAATTATAAGATACCACATTTAATTTTGAGATAGCACATTTCATAATTATCAAAATCCTCAAAAATACAGTTATTAATACTGTATACTGCGTAACGGTGAAAAAAATTATTAGTAATGGCTTTAATTAAAATCTATTTCAAGAATGACGTACATAAGAAGAATATTATTTTGAAACAAAACTTTTACAAAAAAATTATATTCGTAAAAACAACTATTTATGGTCTTTTCAAGACAAAAAGATTTCGGAAAAAAGACTTAATTAAGAAAAGCTCAATCAAAAAATTTATTCTTCGAGAAAAAGTTCCTTTGAAAATAGCAGATTAGAAAAAAGAGTAAGCAACCGAATTTTTTTCACTAATCGTAAAAAATTATAAGAATTCATAGTTATTGAATTTCTCTCATTCCATAGTAAATAATTTCTATGTTTTCCTGTTTCACATTTTTATTAATTTCACAATACAAGCTTTAAAACTTTCATTTACATCAGTGTCTCAAAAACGACTAAAATTCAAGCTTTCGAAAAACATCAATTTCCAACAATGTAAATTTATATTTATAATTCAAATTGTATCTATAACATATATCTATCGAATATTTCATATCAATATTTTCAAATTTTTAGAGGTATATTTCAACCCCCAAACTTCCCTCTGCACTGGCCTTTGCTATGAGACCATATTAATTGCCTTTTTTTCAGAAAACCTTTACGAAACAGTCAATAAAAAACACAATGCAAGCCCTTCCGACGTAATTCTTTCGAGCTCGAAATAACGAGTTAATTTATTCATTCAAGGAAAATAATATATATCCAGGCCATAACAATGAGTGCACTAGAAAAGTACGGACTCGAGTTTCGCTCGGTTTGTATCGAAAGAGGGAGAGAACCGGAAGTTTTCCAATTAAATGTGGATTATATCGCTTTGTCTCGGTATTGAATATACATCGATACCAAAGCAATCTCGTGCTGTCTAGGAACGGAGTATTTCCCGATGGATCATCGAAAGTTCAGTCAACATCGTCTCATTCGCCCATTGTCTGGCACGAATGCTGGGATTAGGAGTTTCCGCTTTTTTAATTCGATTCTCTCACTTCTTCCTGCCCTCTTTTTTTTCAAGGTTTTGATTGCGCCCGAAAGGGGTGCAAACAATGTTTCGATGTTTTTTCGCCCTTTCGCATGGAAAATGAAGGTAGACAATCAGAAGGGCGTGGAACCGACCTGGGTAGTCTACTGGCTCAGGCACAACTCCAGTGGAAGCATGTTTCATGTAATTTCGTTTTAAATCAATGTTAGGGCTGTAGATATGTTTACACAAATCAGTGCAATCTACAAAAAAAAATTGTTTTTTCAAACAATCTTGTCTGACGTTCTCAAATACAACAAAAAACCCTAATTTTCAAATTATGTTTGGAGAAAAAAGAGATGTTACACTCTCTACTTTCCCAACTTTTTCACCTGTGTTAACCTCTGCTTCGCAGCATAAGATCAGAAGCTTGGAAAAGTTACAAGTTTTGTCAACAAGTCAATTCGTCGTGGGATAAAAAGATGGTGTGAGATGGCTAAAAATGTCTTCGTGGAGTTTGTGGAAGAATGGTGTTTGTGTTTTTTTCTCGGACTATAGTAGATGGGGTTAAATTTGAAAAGTTTCAAGTATCAGAGGAGATTCGTCCCTTTCATTTGTAGTGAAGTTCGAGAGAACGAAATGAGTGAGTCTTTTGTCATTGCTGTTTGCTCGTCAGTCGTGATGTCTTGCTGGAGAGAAAAGGCAGGCGATCGATGGAATGAAAAAAAAAACTGTCAAAGTACGATTTTTGTCCTTTATTTATGATACATTTTATTTGGATGATATTTGAGAGAATATGGTCGAGACGAATTTGTGGAAATTTATATCTATATAAATTTCTTAGAAATTTCTTATATTTATTATTTAAATTTATATCATTAAAATATCACAACTGAATGTTAATTATTGGAATAAAAATAGTTTTTATTGAAAATTATAGTAAACATTTTCTTTCTTGAAAACAAGCTCTTCGCTGCATTTTCTTCCAGTTTCGGTATCTTTTTTTCGTATTTCCGTAGAGAATCCTTGCACTCTGTAGGTTGATGAATTATTTGGAAACAGTTTCCGAAGATTTCCGATTTCCTAAAATCCCTGGAAAATCGGCAACACCGCAAAGGATTAGCATAGCCCTCTCATTAGAATACAAACATCTTTCCCTCGCCCGAGCCGAAAACCTGCCAAGCGCCTCAGTCTGCTCCAACAACTTTTAATCTATATTCGTTAAGTCGCCCCAAGTAACTCTAGCACGTCTGCGTTAATTTATTATTATTTGGGAATGGAAAAGCCGATTTTTGCTTGACCGACCAGCCAATTTTTCCTGGGCATTCGTCTTCGTCAAAGCTCTCGATTAATTTTTCCATTCCCCTCTACGTGTACCAAGCAGTTGATGAATAAAAATTTGTCGATATAATTGAATTTTTCTTGGACTGATGAATAAGATTTCCACAATTGATCCGATTTTTCAAAACTTAAATGGTTTGGAATTTTATAGTTTACAGATTGTTGCACATACTCAAGTTCAAATATTATAACTAATTTTTTATAGTATCTTGTTTCTTAAATTGATGCTTCAATTAGAAAATATTTTATGTCCATAATTTCAATAAATATATTCATGACTAACATTCCTTGATAAATTGGTGGAAAGTAAATTTTACGTGAAGTAACCAGTAAATTCATCATTAATTCCACGACGTTCACCATTTTCAAAATTCCTGGATTCAAAATCCAAGTGATTTTAATCCTAATAAAAACGTTTTTAAAAATGTATTCTTATGAGAAACTTCTTTATATTGTAAGGTAATCTTATAAAATGCTAAACATTTTCCTAATTGTTCTAAGATGACTTCAAAAAAACTTGTCTAAATAAAAAAAGTAAACCTCCATAAATCTTGAGTAATAACTCGTTGAGATCTATGTCGATTTTCATTTTTTACTATATTTGCATTGAAAAAAACTACACATATCTACATTCATTCTAATTTTTTATACGTAGGTTGAATGACATTTTAATCGACAGCAGTATAGAATATTGGGTGCACGTGATTATTGAATCTCTTTGTGTAGAAATAGAGGAAATGTTATCCATTAATGAATGCCGGATGAATTGAAAAAAATATGTTGATATAAAAATATAATATGGATATTGTTTTATTATTAAACTACAAACAATAGTTTTTATCGAGAAAACTATTTATATGAAAATAATTATTCTGAATCATTACGATTTATTTTTATGCATTTTTCTTGTATTGAATTTAACTAATGGCTTTCAACTCATCAAATTTAATTTTTTGAATATTCTCAAAAAGGTAATCTTAATAAAAATGAACAATAATAATGAAGTCGAAATTTTCAAATACGTTCCTTGTACATTTTTATAAAGTTATTGACGATAAATTATACGCAGTAGGTGTTTTAAAAATTTATTTATTTCACTTTGGTTAGTTAATTTATATTAATTTGAATAAATCTCTTTAGATCCTCTTGAAATTCAAGAAAATCTCGGTACATTTACTTGCATCGATTTATCAAAAAATCTTGAGTAACTTATCGATCTAAATAGATATATGTAAACCTAATACTGTATTTTTTTATAAATTTTTAAACACCTGTAGATCAACTCAAAAAAAAATATTTTTACAAGAAACTTTGATAAACAGTTTCTTCAGTTATTCTTATAATGTTTTTTTTAAGAGTTCATGGGGAAATTAATTCATTCTTATAATTATTATTCTTATAAGTATATCTATATATATCTCATGTTATCTTCTAATATATATATATAAGACATATTTTGTATAAAATATATATAGAATAAATATGAACGATGAATATAATTATTAATACAGTATAATATATCTCGTGAAAAAAAGACATTCATGTAACATGAATGCAACATGCGTGTTGCACATGTGCTACATTAATGGGAATTAATGGAACACTCATGCTTACATTCATGGAACATTCATGCAACATATGTCTAGGATACACGCCGGTAACATTCATGCAACATGAGTGCGAAACATT